>CAJHQQ010002790.1:0-57589 GCA_905132885.1 Moricandia moricandioides
AGAGTCAAATACCCAGATTGTCCTGTAACCCCGGTGATCATCAAAAAATGGCAAATGGAGAATTTGTTTCGACTTTATCGATTTAAACAAAATGTGTCAAAAATACAGCTTTCTATTGCCACAAATCGATTGTAACCACATAAAATCAGCAACTTACTTGTATGAATATTTTTCATGTTATAGTAAAATTATGATGCATCCAAATGATAAAGAGAAAATGAAATGTTGCAAAAATGTAGTAAAAGTATTTCAAAATTGGTGTTAAATTGATGATCATTTATATTCATAGCAATTTCTCGTCAAAATTCATCTAGAAACATTACATAAATAGGAATAAAATTACATTGTGGAATGCAATATTGAAATCTAAAGTGGCTAAATATATTTTACTGATTACTAATATTTCATCATCTTATGAATAGGTAGTTCAATAGATTTGTGCCTACCTACCTTCCATGATCTTGTGAGAGGACCTAACCCTAAGTTTAATTTCTTGCAAAGCACGTAACCTGCTTGATCCTTATGGTGACTTTTTATTCACTTGTATATGATAATGGTTACTATAACAGCGTTTAGAAGAATTGAATTTTGTGAAACACGTCTCCAATATAAAGAATAAACTACAAATAATTTTCTTTTCTTAAATAGAAAACAATCATGATCATGAATGAATCCTTAAGACATTCAAACAAATTGGCTGCTCACTTGTGTCTTAAGCGTTGCCTGTCTGGTTTGTTGCTTGACTGTTGTTCTCAGGTATGGGTCGACTTGATGAACACGGAGACATCTCTACATGGTTGATGTATGAATCGTTGTCTGGTTGTTGAAACTCTCTCCATTTCCAGAAATGATCCCCTTCAGTCTTCCATAAGAAACATAATGTTAATTTGCCGAGTGTTATGATGCACACAACAAACACAATAAGAAACAGAAGCCAGAAACTGTCTACGCCCAGCTGCCGAGGTAAGAGATGGTTTTGGATCTGGATTAGTGACTGGGTCTGGACAACTTTCTTCTTTCTTCTTGAACCATGCGCGCTCAAGTTCCATGGCTTTTGGTGACTCTGCTACTTTTAAGATAGCCCTTGAAACATCAGCGACCAAAGGTGATCCAATTGGGAAAACCTGCGAAAAGAGACTTATGATTTCACTGTTCAAAGAAAAATCTCCAAGAATTTAGTTTCGGGTTCGAGGGATTATGAGCTTCGGCCCCAAACTAACTTTCTGGTATTCAAAAAAAAAATTCCCATGAAGTATGGTCTAGGAAACTTACGAAGCCAAATCCATCAATATTGAAGGGTTCTTCAACCAATTTATAAGTGTTGCAATATTGTCCAAGAAAGAGTCTCAAGTAAGGTGTTTCCATGAAAGCTGCAGAGATTCCACCATTTTCAGGTCCATTTATGAGAAGTTCATCGCATTCTTCTGGCGTATCAAAGGGCACAAGGGTAGATGGCGAGAAACCTGCTTCTTTAAGCTTTCCAAAGATGAAAGATGTTCTCTGATAACCCACGGTTTCTCCTCTCTCGAGCAAGCTACTCATGCTAGTTATGGTTGGATGAAGTTGTTGTGATGTCAAAAGCGACGCCAAACTGGCTGTGTAGCTTTGAGTCAGAACAAGAACAACAAAGTACCATGCGATAACCAGGATCCTCGCCCCAAAGCTAAACACTCTTTCTCCTGTGGACAGCAACACAAGAGTAAGCATCAAGAAAGTTCACTATATAGAAACATCAATATATGATGTAGAGGGAAGACTGAATGTACTTGAAGCAAAAACCATGGTCGAGAAGGCAAACCAGAGGATAGTGCTAGCTTGGTAATTAGCAGGTCCACGAAAGTCCGGGTTGACCCTATGTTCAAGAGCCCAAACAGTAATGCCAACAATGAAGAAGAAGACAAAAGAAGTCAACCATAAATTCAATGACAAAGGTTTCAAGAAAGTGACACTGTTTCTTTTCACTTGGTCTTTAATGGGAGCGATTAATCCTACGCCTGATTTAATGAATGGGAATGTAAAGTCGACGTAAGACGACCTGTTAGCAAGTATGGTTGTGTCTCCAACAACAGCGTCATATCTCTGCGACAGAGAGAAGAAAACAATACTTCACTAGGTAATAAGAGCATGATTAACGAGAGATATTAAAGGGTTTCTTAACCCATGGGTCCGACAAAAAAATTAAAAACCGGTTACAAAAGGCTTGAGATAAAAGATCAATTGTTGTGGGGTTTTTGCACTGTTCGCAGACCCCACTAACACGTGGCAGCCCGCGATTGGTGTTTTTTCAATTTTCTTTTTAAAAAAGGGAAATTAAGAAACCGTTGTCGGGATAATCGTGATCTAATATGGTTTTACTAGGTATGATTTTGAGGGATGATTAGTGTGTACTCACCCCGAGGTACACTTGGTGGACCAAGTCGTTGTAATCACCAGCTGCTTTACCATTGCGTTTCTCAAAAGGAATAAGCTCATAGGAGACATCATAAGGCATTGCTCGAATCACAGCCTCAAAGAAATCTATACAGAAACCTGTGACTGATGTTGAATTGCTGATAGGATCCCTTGTAACCTTCACAAGATCGGTGAAACCAACTCTCTTTGGAACTCCGATGTGCAACTTCTTCCCATTGGTCGGGACTTCCCATCCTCTGGGAACAGCCTCAGCCTCTCCGGGCCATATAATTTGTTTAACATGATCTTTCCAAGAGGACAAAGCGCTCATGCTCCGTGGTTTCTGGTTTAGTTTCTTCACTAGACCATTTTCCTCTGTCCAGAAACCTATTGACCTTTCTCCGGTTCCGACCACATTAATAATCTCAAACATTGATGGTTGCAGCTGCCCTTTGACAAAACGGAAATCTCCTGCGAGTCCTTTGAACTTAACTCGTGAGAGTGTCTTGAGAAGCTTTGGACCGTATTGAGATAAACCGAGAGCTTCAAGTTCAGACACATTTCTCCTAGGATCCGCATTGATAAAATTCAATTTATCTGTTCCAGCTTCTTCAATGGCTATCGCCAGTGCGGTGATAGCATCATGAGCCCACAATCCAAAGACGCTCAGCTCCTTACCTGCAAATCTTTTTCTCCAACGAGCTCTAAACTTGTCGAGACCTTTGGATTTCTTAATATATGTTTTAACTCCTAACACCCCCTCCATAGCCTCAACACCCATCTCATTCATCCAAGGTAACTCATCGGCAACTCCATTGGTAAGGATCCAAACGTATCCTGGTTTCATCAAACCAATCTCCTTAGCTTTGATGAAGACTCTCGAGGCAAGAGAAGAGTACATGTGAACAATAAACACTCTCGTGGGCATGGTCATCATCTTAAGAAGCTCCACAGATATTTCATCATCTGTTGAATTTAATGCAATAACTGATCTATAAGGTATTCGAACATTGATCTCTTGTAAAGCGTCGGTGAGACGAGGCATTATGCCTTCTCCAAAAGTGTTGTCGATGTAAACAGGAACAACTTCTCTCCACCCGAACAACTTGATGATAGCCTTTATGGCATCTACTTGAAAGGAGTCCTCGTAAGTAGCACGAAAGAAGTATGGACTGCGAAAAGATGTAAGAAATGGGCTTGTTGCTGCGTAGGTGACAAGCGGAACCTGTGCCTTTCTGCTAATTTCGATCAAGAAATGAGCTTGCATTGATGACCATGGCCCCAAAATCGCTTTCACTTGATTGTTCTTTATCAGCTCAAGGGCTGTGATTATGTGATAACCAAGAAATTTGGGTTAAGTAAGTGAATGACAATCATATATATAAAGAGATATGAACACAAACAATAAATACATGCAAATGTATACAAAGTTACAAATCATATAAGAGAAATTTCACTTGTACCATAACTTTGATATCCTTAATAAATGATCCTAAATTTTTGATGAAATAGACTGAACTAATTTTTCTAAATATTTATAAAACATTTAGAAACTCATCTTTACCCATTTAATAGTAAACCCTAAACAATAATCACTAAAGTGTAAACTCAAATGTTAATATATTTTTGCTTGAAGGTATTTTTGAAAAGTGATACTTAACTTGTGGTATTTTTAGCAATTTCTCAATCATATATACATATAAAGTTATATATAGAGAGATGAATGAACACAAACACTCCTTCCGTTATGAAATAATCCATGTTTTAAACTTTCGTATATATTAAAAATATATTAATTTTTAATTGTCAAAATCTATTATCTTTTTATAATTAACTATTTTCACAACTTTTAACCAATGTAATTTCAATAAACATAATTTTTTTATACTTTACAATTAATCAATAAATATTGTATTGAATATGTAAAAAAAATATTTTTTTTAAATATAATAATAGCAATAACACATATGCATGTATGTACACAAGCAATATATATACTCCATCCGTTTTTAATAGATTCAGTTTTGGCTTAGTGTATAAAGATTAAAAAAATACATTTATCTAAAAGTACTTTTAAAGATATAATTTTAAAATTATTCAACCAATTATAAAAAGAACTGTAAACTCATCTTCTAAATTATTCAACCAATTATGAAAATAGACTAAACTAATTTTTCTAAATATTTATAAAACATTTAGAAACTCATCTTCACTCATTTAACAGTAAACCCTAAATAATAATCACTAAAATGTAAATTCAAATGTTAATATATTTTTGTTTGAAGGTATTTTTGAAAAACGGTACTTAACTTGTGGTATTCTTATCAATTTCTCAATCATATATACATATAAAAATTATATATAGAGAGAGATGAACACAAACACTCCTTAGGTTCTGAAATAATCCATGTTTTAGAACTTTCGTATATATTAAATTTTAACTGTCAGAATCTATTATTTTTTGTAGCTAACTATTTTCCACAACTTTTAACCAATGTAATTTCAATAAATACAATTAATTTTCTTGTACTTTACAATTAATCAATAAATATTGTATTGAATATGTAAAAAGTTAATCTTTTTGAAATATAATAATAGCAATAACACATATGCATGTAAATGTATACAAGCAATATATATATAATAGGAGAGAGAGATGGTACTTGCAGCTGCAGCACCGACGACATCCTCTCTGGAGTCACCGATGTTGACGACAAGCCTTGTCTTAAAGTGGGGACGAGAAGAATAGAAATCAGCGAGAGACAAGTTGACACAAAGCATGGCACCGTCCGCGTAACTGGTTCCGACATCTGCTACAACCCCAACATGGACTTCGGTTCTTTTGTTGTTCTGTGCTCTGCTGAGTTCCACTAACAAGGAGATAAGGAACAAAACAAAGAAGAAAACTCTCTTACTTTTCATATGGTGTTTTCTAATAGTTTGTAAATGTGTTCCAAGTCCGTCTAGTAATGATATGTATATATAACGTGAGATTTTGATAAACGAATGATTTTTTAAAATTTAATTTGGCATCAAGACTAAATCCCAACACCATCAAGTATGATAAAGATAGGAAATAAAAGACATTTTCAAAGTTAGTGGACACGTCTAATCCAATTTGCTATTTTAAAAGTAGGTTTATAGTTCTGTAGGAGAAGACTTAGCATTTATAGAACGAAAATACAGTAAAATTATGATGGCTACTTCACTGAAAGAACATCAAAATAAACTACATTTTTTGTAATCTACTTGTATTGTAATAAAAGAAAAAGTCGACCTTCTTAAGAATATCCTATTCTGTGAAAGTAAGACAATAGATTATTCTAAGGGAGAGTTTTGTTACAAGTAACCTAAATCATTGTAAAAGACAAGTACGAGTATAATAAAAATGCTAGGAACCGACATTGATATATTATATATAGACTCAAAATGGAAATAAATTCTAAGGGTGAATTTGTGTATTAACTATATTGAGAGCAAATACTAAAAAAAGTAGGTAGAAAAGTAGTTTTTGGATGTGAGAATTTTGCACGAAATCGAACAAAAAAATTTTCTTATTATTTTTTGTGAGAGATGCTATTAGATATATAAACATAATGTAACATTAGTTAAATGACATTTGATAATCGAAATTACATACAATACTTGTTTGAAAATAAGATTTGGAGCATATATTAACTATCTCTATTATAGTTGTTCAAAAAATCTAATAAGATACTACAAAAGTTTTATTTTACATTTTAAAATTTATACAATAATCAAAGGATATAAACCTATTTATTTAGAAAAATATAGCAAATAAAATTAAATTCAAGTTAAAAATATAATATAATATAATGTTTCAAAAACATAATAAATATTAATTTATATTAGACTTTTAAAATTATTTGTATCCGTGAATTCAAAGACAATGACGTAGTTTTAGATTATACACAAATAATAATTGACGAAATCCTTCATAATAGTCAGTTAACAAAATTTGGAATCTTGTATGTAGCAACAAATATGATAAGAGTCAACCAAAAAGCTTAGTTTTTCTTTTCAGTTTCGGAAATAAATATATTTACATATTAGCATGTTGACCAGAATTCAAAGTTTTTTCCATACTATTAAATTTGAATTATTATTTTTGGAGCAAACTTTGAATTAATTTATATATCAAAAATACAAAACTAAATTATTAAGCATTTACCATATAATCAAAGGATATAAACCTATTTATTTAGAAAAATATAGCAAATAAAATTACATTCAAGTTAAAAATATAATATAATATAATGTTTCAGAAACATAATAAATATTAATTTATATTAGATTTTTAAAATTATTTGTATCCGTGAATTCAAAGACAATGACCTAGTTTTAGATTATACACAAATAATAATTGACAAAATCCTTCATAATAGTCAGTTAACAAAATTTGGAATCTTGTATGTAGCAACAAATATGATAAGAGTCAACCAAAAAGCTTAGTTTTTCTTTTCAGTTTGGGAAATAAATATATTTACATATTAGCATGTTGACCAGAATTCAAAGTTTTTTCCATACTATTAAATTTGAATTATTATCCTTGGAGCAAACTTTGAATTAATTTATATATCAAAAATACAAAACTAAATTATTAAGAATTTACCATATAATCAAAGGATATAAACCTATTTATTTAGAAAAATATAGCAAATAAAATTACATTAAAGTTAAAAATATAATATAATATAATGTTTCAAAAAAATAATAAATATTAATTTATATTAGACTTTTAAAATTATTTGTATCCGTGAATTCAAAGACAATGACCTAGTTTTAGATTATACACAAATAATAATTGACAAAATCCTTCATAATAGTCAGTTAACAAAATTTGGAATCTTGTATGTAGCAACAAATATGATAAGAGTCAACCAAAAAGCTTAGTTTTTCTTTTCAGTTTCGGAAATAAATATATTTACATATTAGCATGTTGACCAGAATTCAAAGTTTTTTCCATACTATTAAATTTGAGTTATTATTTTTGGAGCATAATTTATATATCAAAAATACAAAACTAAATTATTAAGCATTTACCATATATTTTTTGAGCAAAAGATTTTATCATATATATATCATATACCATTGGTGTAGACTAATTGTTCATCATATATCATATATCAGATTCGAATTTCAAGATAAGGTAATTTCCACCTCTCTTTCTCTCGTAGGAGCTTACGTGTTCTTGTTGCCGTATCCATAGGTTTGTTTCATCTCTATGCGTGGATAAAAAAGATCATCTGTAATCAATTTTATCTTTTGTAATATTATGTGACTAAAAAACATTTTTATATTGAAATTATGGCTCTAGATTATTAATTTTTTACAAATATTCGAAATACAAATCCTTTCCTGGGAAATGATGATATAAAGTTTTTTAAATCGTTGAAGAAAGATTTTCTGAGCTTCTGAATCTGCAAATAGCCTTGAATTAGACGTTTGTGTGTATATACACAACTAATATTGACTTATCTTTAACATATGTGTTAAAGCAGAGATTACATCTCGATACATAACTTGTTTTAACATGGTCTTTTTTACTGATACAGAACTTTCTAGGGAAAAAAAAAAAAACGAAGATGAACAATTCAGAAACAGAAGTTGATTCTTCTTCATCAGACCATCCTTATCATGTGGCTCTTGTCGCGGCTTAAAATGTACGCAATGATACTAAGGTAATACTTTTTTGTATATTGTCTTTTAGTCTCCCGCTAATATTGTAAAACAACTTATGGTTTAGACGTGGTTTTGGTTCGTTTTGATAAACTTTTAAAAGATCTCTAAAACAAAGAATAATAAGAACAAATTTTCTTATTAGTTTAGAAACTACTCAAAACTAAAGCTTACAATGTTTCTATTAAATATCTTATGGAACACCTCTCCATGAGAATTATATTTATAGTAAATTAAACTTCCTTTTAACATGTGAGATATGAAAAACACAAACATAATCTAATAGAAAACTTCATTTTTCTATTATAGATTTTTTTTTGTGTATTTATCTCTTAACATATTAAACATCTAATAATATGTTAAGTTTTAACAAGCTTGGAATTATCCAACACCTTTATTTTCTCAATTTTTTTAAAAAACTTTTAGTTTAATTTTTTTTTGGTTTGTGCATGTCATGAAGATGGTGCAAAATATTTGAACAAAACATGTCGTTTTCTAGTGGATTGTTTTGGCTTATTTGCCTACATCCCCTTCCTTATTTCATGCATAGAGAAATATTTGGTGTTACAGAGAAAAAAGAAGCTATATCATCGTTAAGTCATGAATACAGCTTTTGGTTAAAGTGTTCTACAGCTTGACGTCATGAGTAAATGCTGAAAAGGTCTGAACCCTTTATATTTTTTTTTGCAGCGACGGGGACGTCCTCAAATTTCGCCAAGCCAAAAACAGTTTATGAAGTTAAAACTTGCACATGACAGCCTCAAAAGAGGTAGACAGGTGAGTTCTAATTAACAATCAACTCTTATTCCAGATGATTAGTTTTAACAATCAACCCTAATTTGGTCATGCTATCTGATAATTAGTCTTTTATATTAGGTATAGTTTTAATACTTATGCAATCCTCTTAAACATTTTTTTCAGTGTCTTTCAATGCCATTTATGAGAGCAAATGGCATGACCAAACCAGGGGTTCTTACTCTGGTAGGAAAAGATGGTGTAAACTGGAAAGTTAATCTTAATGCGGAAAATTTGGAAGAGCACTGCGTTTGGGGAGAGGGTGGAAAGATTTTGCTAAAGCAAATGGGTTAAAGAAGGGTGAATACTTCACCTTGGAGTCAGTATGGGAAAATGAAATTCCTATGCTCAGGTTGGTCGACACAGCAGAGTCTACCAGTGACAAAAAGCAGAGAGAAGAGTCCTCAAAAGCTATGGAGAAAGAGAGAAGTACTGATACATCTTCAATAGTCCAAAACCTTGTAGTGACATTGGCCCTTGTGACTAAAGATGTCAAAGAATGTAGATTGGTAAGTTAAAACAAAGGTGGATTAGAATTTCTATCTTAAATTCTGATTAATCAGTAACTATCGATTTTCGTTCATATATCTTTGCAGCATCTTCCAAGTGAATTCCTGACAGCTATAGGCATCAAGAAGCTTAGAAAGATAACATTGCTTGGTAAGGATGGTATGAAGTGGTGGGGATATCTTTTGTCAAGAAGAGGAACCGTATCTGTTGGTATTAGTTGGAGAAATTTCTGTGAGGCTAATGGTGTTAAGTTAGGTGAATCATTCAGCCTAGTTTACATTAACGAAGAAGAGGACACTGGTCCGATATTCAAGTTCTGTCCCAACCCTGGGAACTAAGAAAGAATGTTTTTAATTAAAAGTATTTGAATTGCTATTAGTCTCACCTTCAAAACAAATCAAAGACCTTTTCGTTTGTTATGTTGCTCAGTTCTGATTATGTATCTCATATAGTTTCATGAAACTGTGACTCATGTTATTGAACAAGCTGTCTCTTGTCCCAGTTGGTTTGCTATTGAACGTTTAGTTTAAACATGGTAAACTTTCATCTTCTCGCATCGTTTCACGTAAGTTCAAACAATTGTCTTTCGTTAATCAGTTTTTTCTGGCATACCCTAACACTTTCTCATATGGGAAATTGCATTCAATGACCACCAAAAAAATTATAATTCAATCTATAACTAAAAACCCTACTTTTTACTGTATCTCATGTTTTTATGTAATATTGACATATTGTCTTCTATTGTAACTTGTAAAACCTACAAGAAAAAAAAAATATTATGTTCCAAAATAACTCGTGTACATTGGAGAATCTTCATTCTTCTTCTTCTCTGTTTCTTCAGCTCCCTCTCAGATCTCTGATGTTTTTCATATAACGAACACATAAACCTCTGTCACATAGCTTCAATCACTTCTACATGTACAATTGACACAACCATCATCATCATTTGTTTCTTCGTCGCCATTGTATCTACTTCCATTTCGTAGTCATATTTTTTCTCCTCACCTCTTTTCCATTGTTTTCTTTGTCAGAATTGTAAAATAAATTAATTGGAAGTTTGGGTGTTCCATTGTGTTCTTTGATGTGTTCAATAATATATACTTGTAGTTTGTATCTTATGTATTAATTATTATTTCAAATTTGTATACATTTTTAATTTAAAATGAAATAAAGCTAAATATCAATATTTCATTGGGTTATTCGAAATTGAGTTTGAGCTACTTGGGCAGTAACAAGTTAATAATTATTTCAACCACCATTGAGTAGAGTTGATAAAGACTGTGTCCATCCTCCTCGACCTTCCCACCCATAGTCTATTCACCTCTTTTACATGTTGCAATATAATATTGTTTTGTTCTATTATATTTGACGAATGTAGAATAGAATATAATTTTATATTGAATAAGCATATATTATGTTTTGAAGTTGTATCATTGATATGAATATTGATTTATGCGTTAACCAAACCGACACAAGTGATTTACAAACTCAATTTTATCATTTCGTTAACCACAACCACACAAATGATTTTAACTCACAAGTCTATTCTACTTTTCATTTTATATAGCATAATATAATAATACAAAATATTATATATTGTTTTCAGATTTTAAGTTTATTTAAAATATTATAAAATAGATAATAGTTTATATTTGGGTTTGGGTTTAGTGATTGAGGTTTAGGGTTTAGTATTTATGGTTGGGGTTCGGGTAATTTTTAATATTTAGGGGTTGTGAACAGAGTTTTAATCATATACTTATTCCGCGATATGGAATAGAACACTCGATGCATATTTATGCGGTCAATAAACTTGTGGATGGCTCCTTGTTATTTAATATGGAATATACATTATAGTTTATATTTGGGTATGGTTTAGATTGGGATTTAGGGTTTTGTATATTAGGTATTGGGTTTGGATAATGTTTAATAGTATGTCTTGTGGGTGAGGTTATAATTCTATATTATTTCGACAATATAAATTAAAACACTCAGTGCATATGTATGTGGTCAATAAACGTGTGACGTGGATGACTCCTCACTCTTCGTAAAATAATTTTAGGCATATTTTGACCATATATTACATGGACTACGTGGATACATAGAGCATATTTTTACCGGCCAATGGCAAAGGAAAATGGTATAACCGGATGAATTGTGGTGTAAATTTTAATTTTTACATTATGTCAAAATCAGTGTCATTTACTTAATTTCTACTCTAAATTTGGCTATTCAGCAAAAAAGACCTTCTCATATTCCGTATGTGAAACTTCTTTTATAAGTCTCTGTCCGTTTGATATCCTAAATCAAGAAAAGGTAAATCTTAAATTCTGACTCCAAATCCCAAACCCTAAATTTGATAGCCTAACCTCAAAATTTAAAACATTCACAGTGCTGGTACAACAAATGAGTAATTAATTTAAATAAAGAAAAGTTAGATGCTAAATCCAAACCTATAACAATAAAATGACAGAGTATTAAGCTGATAAAAAGCATAAATACTAAACCTAAAACAAATCCAAAATCTAAAACTTAAAGTTGGGTTGCAGGATATACAGTATTTTTTGTAACTTTGAGTAATAACTACACGGCAAAGACGTAAATATATAGTAAGTTTGTAATAGAAATATGAGTTACTTATTTTATTAAAATAAATGTTAATTTTTTGTTGTATAACTTGAGCTTCGTTTTAAATAAATTAAATATAAAATAGGAATATTATGAAATAGATAAATTTTTACATTTTAAAATAATTAATTAATAATATAACCTTTATTACTTTTAGTATTAATAAAAAGAAAACTAAAAACTAACAAACTACTAATTATTGACAATATAAGTTAGTTATATATTAATAATAGAAATAAGTTACATAATTTAATAACTTCAGTTTTATTTTGAAAATCTGATAGTAATAGAAGCCCTATGAAAGTTTTTTCTAAATTGATAAAAAGCTGATAGTAGTATAACTTCCGTCCAAATAGTCCATTTTTTTAAAAAAACTCTATTTTAAAAAAAAACTTAAAGCCAATAAAATACCAAATTCAGACAATGTCTTAAATAACAGGTTGTATTTAACGTGTTGAAAGGGATTCCTTAAAAGAGAAGATGTCATGATCAATCACTTAGTTTTAGCACAAAGTACAAGCAAATGCCTTTAATTGTAATTGTTTTACCTTTTTTTAGGTAAAAAAAGTTAATAATCTCAATGGATGTGGTTAAATATAAAGTCAATCCACTACAAAAATAATAACACAAAAGAATAAGAACATTTCAAGTGAATTTCGACGAAATATCGATTGATCAATACAAATTTGTGTGAATTTGTCAACTCATCACGATTTTTGACAAAATAAATTTCAGTCCGAAATTACTTACATAAAGATATATATATTATGTACGAATTTCTGATGGATAGTTACATTTTCGAAGAAAATTCTCAAATGGATTTCCGAAGAAACGATACATTCACTATGTAGTTAATTTAAATTCAAACTTCTCGACACAAGTTTTATAGTTCTTTAGAAATCTGTGAGGAATACATTCACATTCTTTATATACATCGCATCACCTTATTCACAACAATGGACAAATTACGTATATTGTTTAGTTATTGTTGTCAGTGGATGAATAAATCTTTGATAAGAATATGCAAAAAAATATTTTCAAATCATCTATTATATCATTATATTGTATTTATTTTATTATATAATGGTAATCAACTACATGCAGTATATATGAAATTATATAAATGTTAAGCTTGATAGAAAAAAATAGAAATATTAAGATTGTGAAAGTTTGGAAACATTTATATTAATGGGTTTATGTCATGATACAAAATTATGGTAGATCTGGTTTCATAGATCTGGGTTCAGAATCAAGTGGAAGCTATCAATTTTACTCTGACTGGACTTACAGCTGCAGGTTTCAACTTGTGCCACTGAATTAGTAACTTCATCTTAATATTTATTAACTTGTGCCACTGAATTAGTAATTATCTATCAATTAATTATTTTTGTTAGATTCTTCTCTATCATGATTTACTAAACTTAATTAATTGACCAAAATCATTTATTTTATTGGATTTTTATCTAACCAAACTTATCAAAATTAACTTCTAACTGAATTATTCTCTAACCAAATTTTACCATAAGTTGAAATAATTTATTTTAAAATGTGACTACGAAGTAAATTTTTATATATTCATATATATTATTATTTCATTTCATATACAAAATATAAACTATAAATATTTTGTTAAAACATATAAAGTTGTTTTTAAAATATATGTTAAATAATTTGATGATGAATATAATCTCATATAAATTATAAGTATCTATCTATCTATCTATCTATCTATCTATCTATCTATCTATCTATCTATCTATCTATCTATCTATCTATCTATCTATCTATCTATCTATCTATCTATCTATCTATCTATCTATCTATTCAAAACACAAATACATTTTAATTTAGAAAGATATATTTATTAATATTTAAAAATATAATAATTAGTGTTTTAATTTATAAATAAATGCATTAAAAATGGTTACTATAGTTAAAAATTATTAACTGACAAATATGTTATATAACATATCATTTTGATTTGTTTTTATCCAACTGCAATATGATCAATCAACAAATTATAGATAAAATCGTCACTGTATGATAAATATCATTTATTATAAATAGAATAAACATTCATATGGAAGCATGTTTATGCAAACATTACATTGATTTCATATATCTATTTTATTAAATAAATACGCTTGCAGAAGTTAGGAGAATTTAGCTCTTAGCAGAATCTTTACAAACTTCAGTCAACTTTTGGCTAATTCTTTTGTGAATGGAAATATTTACATGTCGATGAAGAATTTCACTTGTTTTTCACATGAAAATTTGATAGTAAGTTTTAGAAATGGGAGTGTATGTCATGAAATTGTCACACAACATATTCAAACAGATTTTTGATTATGCTAAAACAATTAGAAATATTAAAAAAAATAAGAATTTAAGTCCGATTGCATTATCCTAAACTGGTTTATTGAAAGTACACTTAACGGTTCTCTTTCCACTATGTATAAAATCTCCTTTAATTTTCTTTTATAATCTATGCAATTCATTTCTTCTAATATTTCAAAACTTAGACTTTATGGCGTAGAAACATTAATAATATTTAGTCATATTATTGGACTAAATGAACTTTTACGTTCAAATTTTTTTTGAACCAATTGTCTATAACCAGCGGACCAACCTGCAAACACGCTAGACAAACAGTGCGGGCTTGGACATATATTCTAGAATCGCAACCCACAGCATGTCAATCCACGGGTTTGGAAAATAATTAAAACCGTCATGAACGCACTAGTTAGATGTGTGTTGGCTCGTCTGACACCTCTATAAATCAAGTATCAAATACTTCCTCCGTATCACTTTAAGTGGTGTTTAAGAATTTTTGTTTTGTTTCCTAATAACTTCTCTCCACCCGGACAACTTGAAGATAGCTTTTATGGCATCTACTTGAAAGGAGTCCTCCTCGTAAGTAGCAGGAAAGAAGTATGGACTGCAGAGAAATGTAAGAAATGGGCTTGTTGCTGCTAAGTGACAGGTGGAACCTGTGCCAAATCACTTTCACTTGATTGTTCTTTATCAGCTCAAGAGCTGTGATTATGTAAGAACCAAGATATTTGGTTTATGTAAGTGAATGACAATCATATATATAAAGAGATATGAACGCAAACAATAAATACATGCAAATGTATACAAAGTTACAAACCATATATACATATAAAAATTATGTATAAAGAGAGAGATGAACACAAATACTCCTTCAGTTCTGAAATTATCTATGTTTTAAAACTTTCATATATATTAAAAATATATTAAATTTTAATTATCAAAATATATTATTTTTTGTAATTAACTATTTTCCACTACTTTTAACCAATGTAAGTTCAATAAACACAATTATTTTTTTGTAGTTTAAAATTTATCAATAAATATTTTATTGAATATGTAAAAATATTAAGAGAAATTGCTAAGAACACTACAAGTTAAGTATCACTTTTCAAAAGTACCATCAATCGAAAATATATTAATAATTGGATTTACACTTTAGTGATTATTGTTTAGAGTTTAATGTTAAATGGATTTACATTTGGAGCATATATTAACTATCTCTATTATAGTTGTTTAAAAAATCTAATAAAATACTACAAAAGTTATATTTTACATTTTAAAAGTTATAAAATAATTAAAATAAAAAAAGGATATAAACCTATTTATTTATAAAATATATAGCAAAATTTACATTCAATTTAAAAATATAATATAATAAAATGTTTCAAAAACATAATAAATATTTAATTATACTAGACTTTCAAAATTATTTGTACCGTGAATTCACAGATAACGACCTAATTTTAGATTATACACAAATAATAATTGACGAAATCCTTCAAAATAGTCAGTTAACAAAATTTGGAATCTTTTATGTAGCAATAAATATGATAAGAGTCAACCAAAAAGCTTAGTTTTTCATTTTCAGTTTCGGTAATAAATAATATATTTACATATTAGCATATGTTGACCAGAATTCAAAGTTTTTTTCTATATTATTAACTTTGAATTGTTATTTTTTGGAGCAAACTTTGAATTAATGTATATATCAAAAATATAAAACTAAATTATTAAGCTTTTACCATATATTTTTTGAGCAAAAGATTTTATCATATATATATATATATATATATATATATATATATATATATATATATATATATATATATATATATATATATATATATATATATCATATACCATTAATTGGTGTAGACTAAATGTTCATCATATATCATATATCAGATTCGAATTTAAAGATAAGGTAATTTCCACCTCTCTTTCTCTCGGAGGAGATTACGTTTTCTTGTTGCTGTATCCATAGGTTTGTTTCATCTCTATGCGTGGATAAAAAAAAGATCATCAGTAATCAACTTTATCTTTTGCATTATGTGACTAAAAACATTTTTATATTGAAATTATGGCTCTAGATTATTACTTTTACAAATATTCGGAATACAAATCCTTTCCTGGAAATGATGATATAAAGGCTTTTAAATCGTTGAAGAAAGATTTCCTGAGCTCCTGAATCTGCAAATAGCCTTGAATTAGACGTGTATGTGTATATATACATAACTTGTTTTAACATGGTCGTTTTTTTTTAATCAGTATGGTTGCATTTGTGATGTTAATAGGCTATTACAGGACCATTGAGTACGGTAGTCTGCATGTTAACTATTTTTATTTTTACAAATATTCGAAATGATGACATAAAGTCTTTTAAATCGTTAAAGAAAGATTTTCTGAGCTCCTGAATCTGCAAATAGCCTTGAATTAGACGTGTGTGTGTGTGTATATACAACTAATATTGACTTATCTTTAACATATGTGTTAACGCAGAGATTACCTCTCGATACATAACTTGTTTTAACGTGGTCGTTTTTACTGATACAGAACTTTCTAGGAAAAAAAAAAGTGAAGATGAACAATTCAGAAACAGGAGTTGATTCTTCTTCATCAGACCATCCTTGTCATGTGGCTCTTGTCGCGGCTTCAAATGTCCGCAATGATACTAAGGTATTTGTACTTTTTTTGTATATTGTTTTTAGTCTCCCGCTAATATTGTAAAACAAATTATGGTTTAAACGTGGTTTCGATTTGATTTGATAAACCTTTTGAAGGATCTCTAGAACAAAGAATAATAAGAACAATTTTTTTTATTATTTTAAAAACTAATCAAAACTAAAGCTCACAATGTTTTTCTTAAATCTTTTATGGAACACCTCTCCACGAGACATATATTTATAGTGAATAACAATTCATATTCTAAATTTCCTTTTTGTGTCTATCTCTTAACATATTAAACATCTAATAATATGTAACATTTTCACAAGCTTGGAATTATCCAACAATCACCCCCTTAATTCCAACTTGAATTAGGGAGACCAATTTCTTGAACTCCGATTAAGCTCCTCATCTGCTTGAACTTTATCTTTGCTAATGGTTTGGTAATAATGTCGGTCTTCTTCCCAACACCCGGCACTTGCTCCACTTCGATTTGCTCATTCTCCACATATTCTCGAATGAAATGAGCTTACTTCTTCCATGGAAAATTGGATTCTTTGTTATAGCAATGGCTGATTTGTTGTCGATCCTAAGCTTGACCTTCTCACCTTCTTCACTTAGTATCTCACACAATAACTCCTTGATCCATATAACTTGCTTCACTGCTTTTATTGTTGCCATGAACTCTGCTTCGCATCATGACAATGCAACCGTTTGCTACTTCTGCGACGTCCAAGTAACCAGTGATGAACCGTAATAGAATGCATGTCTTGACGTGCTCCTCCCGTCATCGACATCAATATTGTGATTACTGCCACTATAACCAACGACACTCCTTGACCCATCTCTCTTGAAGAACAAATCAAAGTTTGTTGTTCCTTTCATATACCGCAATATGTGCTTGATGGCTTGTCCATGAGAGTCTCTCGGATTGTGCATGTATCTACTCAAAACACCCACTACGTAACACAAATCAGGTCTTGTATGAAGTAGATACCTCAAACATCCTATGATTCTTCTGTATCCTGTAGCATTTATCTCTGGTTCATCTTCAGCCTTTGAGATCTTTAAACTCGACTCCATTGCTATGTGAGTCTTGTTACACACTTCTATTTTTGTGTCACATATGATTCCTTGAGCATTTATTTCCTCCTTTATCTTGATTCGATTTTCTTCTTGGATCTTGTAGATCCACTTTAACTTTATAGGTTCAACACCAGCCAGTCTATCCACAAGCTCCCATGTCTTGTTTCTTGTGATAGACTCCAACTCGACTACCATATCTTCAACCCATTCTCTTACGTGTTCGGCCTCAAGATATTTCTCTGGCTTGTCATCTACAGTGAGCAACAACATTGCACTTTCTTGATCTGCAAGTAACACATAATCATCGAGATACCTTGGTTTTGTTATGGTGCGGCCGTGTCTAGTCACCAACGGTTGACCACCACCGTCTTGGTTTGCATTTATGATTTGTATCTTCTTCTTCCTCATATTGGTTTATAGTTTCCTCTTCATGATCCTCACCTTGATCATTACCTTCTTCTATATCACCCTCATGTGGAAGATTAAGCATACTTGATTCACAATCAGCTTGGTTTGTTGTAGATGACCAATCCCAAGCTTTCTTCTCATCAAAAATCACATCTCTACTCACCATCACCTTCCCTGCGACTGGATCATAGAGTCTATATGCTTTGAAACCCGTCTTGAGACTGATCACACTCTTTGATCTCTCATCTAACTTCTGTAGATGTGTCACACATATTTTCGCATGAGCTACACAACCGTATATCCTCAAGTGCTCGATATTTGTTTTCTTCGATGTGAGACACTCATATGGTGATTGATCCTTCAAGGCTTTTGTAGGAACTCTATTGATGAGGTAAGTTGAATGTCGTACAGCTTCTCCCCATAAGTAGTTTGACATCTTCATTGCCTTCAGCATACTTCTTGTCATATCCATTAAGGTTCTGTTTCTTATCTCCACAACACCATTTTCTGAGGCATGTAAGGCGCGGTTAGGTGCCTTTTAACTCCATTCCATTCACAGAATAAATTGAACTCAACTGAGGTAAACTCTCCGCCTCTATCGGTGAGAAATCTTTTAACCGATAGAATGCCTCACGATTATTTGATGGCGTTGGTGGCGTGATTCTTCAATACAAATCTCCATGCAATAATTCCAAATGGCTTTGATGTACGAACCATGGCCTTGGTCGGGAATGATTTTCTAATATGCTTCCCTGCTAGACATGTGTTACACATGCTTTCTTCGTGTGTTACACACGACATTCCTACGACCATCTCCTTCTGTCTAATATGCTTTCCTACTGGACATGTGTTACACACGCTTTCTTCGTATTGTTACACAACCGGATATCCTCAAGTGCTCGATATTAGGTTTATTCGATATGAGACATTCATATGGCTTTTGATCATCTTAATTGATCAACTCCAACGCCTTCCTTACACGAACATCTCCAAAGTGTTGTGACTTGATGGCGTTCCAGATGTATTTAGAATCAGCTTGTTCTCCCACATGTAGAATCAAAGTTTCGAGAACGGATTGAAAACAAAAGAGCAATCGCAACATCGTTCTTCTTTTGATCATTCGAACCAGGTTCTATCGTGTCACATACTTCATGAACACGCATCATAACCTTCATCCTCATCGACCAAACTGTTTAGTTTGTCGAGCTCAACATCGGACATTGGATGGATGCGGATCCAAGGTCCTTCGTGCGTGGCGCAGCTCTAGTCACATACACCATTTTGCATTCGTGATCTCTTAGCAGTCACCAGGATCGAAGCTTCAACTTAAGCTTAGATCGAGTCTCCAACCTGAGGCTCTGATACCAATTGAAGGATCTCTATATCAAAGAATAATAAAAACAACTTTTCTTATTCCTTTAGAAACTACAAAAAACTAAAGCTCACAATGTTTCTCTTAGAACTCTTATGGAACACCTCTCAATGAGACCTATATTTATAGTGAATGACAATTTCCTTTAACATGTGGGATATGAAAAATACAAACTTCATCTAATAGAAAACTTCATTTTCTATTCTAGATTTCATGTTTGTGTTTATCTCTTAACATATTAAACATCTAATAAAATGTTAAGTTTCAACAAGTTTGGATCCAACACCTTTATTTTCTCTTTTTTTAAAAAAAAAATTAGTTTATTTTATTTTGGTTTGTGCATGTCTTGAAGATGGTGCAAAATATTTGAACAAAACATGTCGTTTTCTAGTGGATTGGTTTGGCTTATTTGCCTACGTCCCCTTCCTTATTTCATGCATAGAGAAATATTTGGTTCTAGCTATATCATCGGTGTTACAAAAAAAAAGAAGCTATATCATCATTAAGTCATGAATACAGCTTTTGGTTAAAGTGTTCTACAGCTTGACGTCATGAGTAAATGCTGAAAAGGTCTGAACCCTTTATATTTCTTTTGCAGCGTCGGGGACGTCGTCCAATTTCGCCAAGCCAAAAACAGTTTATGAAGTTAAAACTTGCACATGACAGCCTCAAAAAAAATAGACAGGTGAGTTCTAATTAACAATCATCTTTTATTCCAGATGATTAGTTTTAATACTTATGAAATCCTCTTAAACATTTTTTCAGTATCTTTCAATGCCATTTATGAGAGCAAATGGGATGACCAAACCAGGGATTCTTACACTGGTAGGAAAAGATGGTGTAAAGTGGAAAGTTAATCTTAATGGGGAAAAATCCGGAAGAGCACTGCGTTTGGGGAGGGGGTGGAAAGAGTTTTCTAAAGCAAATGGGTTAAAGAAGGGTGAATACTTCACCTTGGAGTCAGTATGGGAAAATGAAATTCCTATGCTCAGGTTGGTCGACATAGTAGAGTCTACCAGTGAAAAAAAGCAGAGAGAAGAGTCCTCAAAAGCCATGGAGAAAGAGACAAGTACTGATACATCTTCAATCGCTCAAAACCGAGTAGTGACATTGGCCCTTGTGACTAAAGATGTCAAAGCATGTACATTGGTAAGTTAAAACAAAGGTGGATTAGAGTTTCTATCTTAGATTCTGATTAATCAGTAACTATCGATTTTCGTTCAAATATCTTTGCAGCATCTTCCAAGTGAATTCCTGACAGCTATAGGCATCAAGAAGCTTGGAAAGATAACATTGCTTGGTAAGGATGGTATGAAGTGGTGGGGATATCTTTTGTCAAGAAGAGGAACCGTATCTGTTGGAATTGGTTGGAGAAATTTCTGTGAGGCTAATGGTGTTAAGTTAGGTGAGTCATTCAGCCTAGTTTACATTAAAGAAGAAGAGGACACTGGTCCGATATTCAAGTTCTGTCCCAACGCTGGGAACTAAAATTATTTGAATTGCTATTAGTCTCACCTTCAAAACAAATTAAAGACCTTTTCGTTTGTTATTTTGCTCAGTTATGATTATGTATCTCATATAGTTTCATGAAACTGTGACTCATGTTATTGAACAAGCTGCCTCTTGTCCAAGTTTGTTTGCTATTGAACGTTTAGTTTCAACATGGTAAACTTTCATCTTATCGCATCGTTTCACGTAAGTTCAAACAATTGTCTTTCGTTAATTAGTTTATATTTTTTTTGGCATACCCTAACACTTTCTCATATTCCATATGTGAAACTTCTTTTATAAGTCTCTGTCCGTTTGATATCCTAAATCAAGAAAAGGTAAATCCTAAATTCTGAATCCAAATCCCAAACCCTAAATTTTATAGCCTAACCTCAAAATTTAAAACTTCACAGTGCTGGTACAACATATGAGTAATTAATTTAAATAAAGGAAAGTTAGATGCTAAATCCAAACCTTAAACCATAACAATAAACTGACAGAGTATTAAGCTGATAAAAAGCATAAATACTAAACCTAAACCAAATCCAAATCCAAAATCTAAAACTTAAAGTTGGGTTGCAGTATATACAGTTTTGTAACTTTGAGTAATAACTACACCGCAAAGACGGTAAATATACTTTTACAAAAGAAAAAAAGACGGTAAATATATAGTAAGTTTTTAACAGAAATATGAGTTACTTATTTTATTAAAATAGATGTTGCTAACTTTTTTGTTGTATAACTTGATCTTTGTTTTAAATAAATTAAATATAAAATAGAAATATTATGAAATAGATAAAATGTTACATTTTAAAATAATTAATTAATAATATAACCTTTATTACTTTTAGTATTAATAAAAAGAAAACTAAAAACTAACAAACTACTAATTATTGACAATATAATTTAGTTATATATTAATAATAGAAATAAATTACAGAAATTAATAACTTCACTTTTATTTTGAAAATCTGATAGTAATAGAAGCCTTATGAAAGTTTATTCTAAATTGATAAAAAGCTGATAGTAGTATAACTTCCGTCCAAATAGTCCATTTAAAGAAAAAACTCTAATTTTTTAAAAAAACTTAAAGCCAATAAAATACTAAGAGGATGATTGGTATTAGCTGTGAGATCTGTAGACAGCATTATTTAAGTTTACAACACCTAATTTAAAGCAATCAAAATTTATCATTTTTTTACGTTCACAACACTATATAAAAAGTTCACAGCCTTTCTTTAAAATTATGTTATTATAATTGCTGTAGAAACACAAGTATCTACAGCCTAAATCTAATGACTCATAAGAATTAAAAACCTAAAGCCAAAGCAAAAAAAAATCACAGCTATAATTCTACAACTAAAAAATAAAATCACAACACTTACCAATCATGCCCTAAATCCAGACAATATCTTAAATAACAAGTTGTATTTAACCTGTAAAAAGGGATTCCCTAAAAGAGAAGATGTCAAGATCAATCACTTAGTTTTAGCACAAAATACAAGCAAAAGCCTTTAACTGTAATGTTTTACCTCTTTGTAGGTAAAAAGAGTTAATAATCTCAACGGATGTGGTTATATATATAGTTAATCCACTACAAAAAATAAGAACACAACAAAAATAATAACATTTCCAAGCGAATTTTGACGAAATATCGATCGATCAATACAAATTTGTCTGAATTTTTCATAACTCATCACGATTTTTGACAAAATAAATTTCAGTCCGAAATTACTTCACATAAAGACATATATGTTAAGTACGAATTTCTGATGGATAGTTACATTTTCGAAGGAAATTCTCAAATGGACCGAAGAAACAATACATCCACTATGTAGTTAATTTAAATTCAAATTTCTCGACAAAAGTTTTATAGTTCGTTAGAAATCTGTGAGGAATATATTCACATTATTTTATATGCATCGCATCACCTTATTCACAACAATGGACAAATTACATATATTGTTTTAGTTATTGTTTTCAGTGGATGAATAAATCTTTGACAAGAATATGCAAACAATATAAACGAATTCATGGGCTTTGACACTGTGACAATCGTAAATAACGGAAACCCATAAGTTAAAATATCCGTATTTTCAAATCATCTATTATATCATTATATAATATTTATTTTATTATATATGGTAATCAACTACATGCAGTATATATGAAATTATATAAATGTTAAGCTTGTTAGAAAAAATAGAAATATTAAGATTGTGAAAGTTTGGAAACATTTAAATTAATGGGTTTATGTCATGATACAAAATTATGGTAGATCTGATTTCATAGATCTGGGTTCAGTAGGGGTGGGCGTTCGGATACCCGTTCGGGTTCGGATCGGGTATTTTGGATTTTCGGTATAGAGGTATAGAACCCGTTCGGGTATTTTTGTACTTCGGGTCGGGTTCGGGTATTTTTAGTTCGGGTTCAGTTATTTCGGGTCGGGTTTTCGGATATTTACATTTTGAAAGAAAAAAAATTAAAATTTTCATTTTCAAGTTTCTTGTATATAAAAATATAAATTTCACTTAATTAATTTTTATTTTTGATAGATTGAATGATTAATATATTTGGAGATAACATTTAAAAAAAAACACTAATTTCGTTATTATTTTTAAAATTTAGATATCACTTTTGTTAATGCATGAAACAAAAAGCTTGTCATACATTTAAAGTGAGCATCAAATCATTTTATTCGTAATTATATGTATATTATGTGATTTAAAGTATGCATAACATCAATATATAAATATTTTAAATAAATTGAGATATATAAACTAAAAATATAAGGTATGTATACATATGTTCGGTTATTTTCGGATATCCATTCGGATTCGGATATTACCCGTTCGGGTTCGGATATTCAATCTCACCTAATTCAATATCCATTCGGGTATTTTACTACTTCGGTTCGGATTTCGGTTCGGGTTTTTCGGATCGGGTTCGAGTGCGGCTTCGGGTATCGGGTAAAGTGCCCACCCCTAGGGTTCAGAATTAAGTAGAAGATATTAATGACATAACATAAGACACCTAAAAGGAAAGCATAGGTAACAATGTAAGCGCATCAACAAGTATATATCTTTACATAGTGGCTGGAAGCCTTATGAATTGAATGAAGACTTGAAATCTATATTATTTAAATTGAAATATCTTTTGAAACTAATTCTTACTTCATCTTAATATTTATTAACTTGTGCCACTGAATTAGTAATTATTTATCAATTAATTATTTTGTTAGATTCTTCTCTATCATGACTTACCGAACTTAATTAATTAACCAAAATCCTTTATTTTTATCTAACCAAACTTATCAAAATTAAATTCTAACTGAATTATTCTCTAACCAAATTTTACCATAAGTTGAAATAATTTATTTTAAAATGTGACTACAAAGTAAATTTTATATATTCATATATATTATTAATTCATTTCATATACAAAATATAAACTATAAATATTTTTGTTAAAACATATAAAGTTTTTTTCAAATATATGTTAAATAATTTGATGATGAATATAATCACATATGAATTATAAGAATAACATAAATAAATATAATTTTAATATTTTCTTCAAAAATTAACATAGAAGTAAGATTTATTTGGCATATATAAAACTTAGAGACATATCTATTTATCTATCTATCTATTAAACACACAAATACATTTTAATTTGGAAATATATATTTATTAATATTCATAAATATAATAATTAGTGTTTTAATTTATAAATAAATGCATTAAAAATGGTTACTATAGTTAAAAATATTAACTGAAAAATATGTTATATAACATATCATTTTGATTTGTTTTTTATCCAACTGCAATATGAGCAATCATCAAATTATAGACAGTTAAAATCGTCACTATATCATAAATATTATTTATTATAAATCGAATAAACATTCATACAGATGCATGTTTATGCAAGCATTACATTGATTTCATATATCTCTTTTATTAAATAAATACCCTTGCAGAAGCGAGGAATTTAGCTCTTAGCAGAATGTTACAAACTTCAGTCAACTTCTGGCTAATTCTTTTGTGAATGGAAATAGTTACATGTCGATGAAGAATTTCATTTGTTTTTCACATGAAAAATTGATCGTAAGTACTAGAGATGGGAGCGTATGTCATGAAATTGTCACACAACATAGTCAAACAGATTTTTAACACTAGTTGATTATGCTATAAAAATTAGAAATATTACGAAAATAATAAGAATTTAAGTCCGATTGCATTATCCTAAACTAGTTTATTGAAAGTCACGCTTAACAGTTCTCTTCCCACTATGTAGAAAATCTCCTTTAATTTTCTTTTATAATCTATGCAATACATTTCTTCTAAGATTTCAAAACTTAGACTTTATGGCGAAGAAACATCAATAAATATTTAGTAAAATCATTGGACTAAATGAACTTTTACATTCATAAAGTTTTTGAATCAATTGTCTATATCCAGCGGACCAACCTGCAAACACGCTAGACAAACAGTGCGCTTGGACATATGTTCTGAAATCGCAACCCGCAGCATGTCAATCCACGGGTTTGGAAAACAATTGAAACCGTCATGAACGGACTTCTTAGATGCATGTTGGCCCGGCTGACACCTCTATAAATCAAGAATCAAATACTTCCTCTGTATCACTTTAAGTGGTGTTTAAGAATTTTGTTTCCTAATAACTTCTCTCCACCTGATGCATGATAGCTTTTATGGCATCTACTTGAAAGGAGTCTCCTCGTAAGTAGCACGAAAGAAGTATGGACTGCGGAGAGATGTAAGAAATGGGCTTGTTGCTGCCTATGTGACAGGCAGAACCTGTGCCTTTTGGCTAATTTCAATCCAGAAATGAGCTTGCATCGATGACCATGGCCCCAAAATAGCCTTCACTTGATTGTTCTTTATCAGCTCAAGAGCTGTGATTATGTAAGAACCAAGAAATTTGGGTTAAGTAAGTGAATGACAATCATATATATAAAGAGATATGAACGCAAACAATAAATACATGCAAATGTATACAAAGTTACAAACCATATATACATATAAAAATTATGTATAAAGAGAGAGATGAACACAAATAGTTCTTCCGTTCTGAAATAATCCATGTTTTAAAACTTTCATATATATTAAAAATATATTTAATTTTAATTGTCAAAATATATTATTTTTTAATTAACTATTTTCCACAACTTTTAACCAATATAATTTCAATAAACACAATTAATTTTCTTGTAGTTTACAATTTATCAATAAATATTGTGTTGAATATGTAAAAAATTAAGAGAAATTGCTAAGAATACCACAAGTTAAGTATCACTTTTTAAAAGTACTACGAATCAAAAATATATTAATAATTGGATTTACACTTTAGTGATTATTGTTTAGAATTTAGTGTTAAAGGGGTGTGGTCGAATTTCTAAATGTTTTATAAATATCTAGAAATATTGATTTAGTTTATTTTCATAATCCAAATTCCTTATTTTTAAAGTAGGTCTATAGTTATGTAGGAGACGACTTGGCATTTATAGAACAAAAATACAGTAAAGTTATGATGGCTACTTCAGTGAAAGAACATCAAATTAAACTACGTTTTTTATTGTAATCTACTTGTATTGTAATAAAAAAAAAGTCGACCTTCTTAAGAATATATGATTCTGCGAAAGTAAGACAATATATTATTCTAAGGGAGAGTTTTGTTACAAGTAACCTAAATCATTGTAAAAAACAAGTATGAGTATAATAAAAATGCTAGGAACCGACATTGATATATTATATATAGACCCAAAATGGAAATAAATTCTAAGTGTGAATTTGTGTCTTAACTATATTGAGAGAAAATATTTTAAAAAAATCGTCATGTAGAAAAGTAGTTTTTGGATGTGAGAATTTTGCATGAAATCAAAAAAAAAAATTCTTATATTAACCTTTTAAGACATATTATTAGATGTATAATGATAATGTAATATTAATTAAATAACATTTGATAATTGAAATTACATACAATACTTGTTTGAAAATAACATTTGGAGCATATATTAACTATATCTTATATAGTTGTTCAAAAAATCTAATAAAATACTACAAAAGTTATCTTTTACATTTTGAAAGTTATAAAATAATCAAAATAAACAAAGTATAGAAACCTATTTATTTATAAAAATATAGCAAATAAATTTACATTCAATTTAAAAATATAATATAATTTAATTTTTCGGAAACATAATAAATATCAACTTATGTTAGACTTTCAAAATTATTTGTACCGTGAATTTACAAACAACTATTTTTAGATTATACATAAATAATAATTGACGAAATCCTTCAAAATAGTCAGTTGACAAAATTTGGAATCTTTTATGTAGCAATAAATATGATATGAGTCAACCAAAAAGCTTAGTTTTTCGTTTTCAGTTTCGGTAATAAATAATATATTTACATATTAGCATATGTTGACCAGAATTCAAAGTTTTCTTCCATACTACTCCTATTAACTTTGAATTGTTATTTTTTGGAGCAAACTTTGAATTAATTTATATATCAAAAATATATAACTAAATTATTAAGCTTTTACCATATATTTTTTGAGCAAAAGATTTTATCAGTTCATCATATATCAGATTCGAATTTAAAGATAAGGTAATTTCCACCTCTCTTTCTCTCGGAGGAGCTTACGTTTTCATGTTGCTGTATCCATAGGTTTGTTTCATCTCTATGCGTGGATAAAAAAGATCATCTGTAATCAACTTTTTCTTTTGTGTTATGTGACTAAAAACATTTTTATATTGAAATTATGGCTCTAGATAATTACTTTTACAAATATTCGGAATACAAATCCTTTCCTGGAAATGATGATATAAAGGCTTTTAAATCGTCGAAGAAACATTTTCTGTGCTCCTGAATCTGCAAATAGCCTTGAATTAGACGTGTGTGTATCTATACAACTAATATTAACTTATCTTTAATATATGTGTTAACGCAGAGATTATATCTCGATACATAACTTGTTTTAACATGGTCTTTTTTACTGATACAGAACTTTCTTGGGAAAAAAAAGCGAAGATGAACAATTCAGAAACAGGAGTTGATTCTTCTTCATCAGACCATCCTTGTCATGTGGCTCTTGTCGCGGCTTCAAATGTCCGCAATGATACTAAGGTATTTGTACTTTTTGTATATTGTCTTTTATTCTCCCGCTAATATTGTAAAACAACTTAGGGTTTAAAAAGTGGTTTCGGTTCGATTAGATATCTGGTTCTAGCTATATCATCGGTGTTACATAGAGAAATATCTGGTTCTAGCTATACCATCGGTGTTACAAAAAAAAAAAAGCTATGTCATCGTTAAGTCATGAATACTGCTTTTGTTTGTTAAATTCGGGTTTATCATGAGTTTTCAACTTAGAACAATTGGCTATAAGTTGATTGACCCTAATTCTTTATATACTACTTAATTATTTATCCAACTATTGATGTGGGACTTAGTTTCATTCATTAACACTCCTCTCACGCTCATGCATGGACAACTATGGGAATAACATCTATGGAGCGACCCAACCTCGGGTAACTCTGATACCATGTTAAATTCGGTCTTATCATGGGTTTTCAACTTAAAATTAATTGGCCATAAGTGAATTGGTCATGACCCTTTATATATTACTTAATTATTTATCCAACTACAACTACAGATGTGGAATTAGTTTTATTCATTAACATGTTTAAAGTGTTCTACAGCTTGACGTCGTGAGTAAATGCTGAGAATGTCTGAACCCTTTATATTTTTCTTTTGCAGCGTCGGGGACGTCCTCCAATTTCGCCAAGCCAAAAACAGTTTATGAAATTAAAACTTGCACATGACAACCTCAAAAAAAATAGACAGGTGAGTTCTAATTAACAATCATCTCTTATTCCAGATGATTAGTTTTAATACTTATGAAATCCTCTTAAACATTTTTTCAGTATCTTTCAATGCCATTTATGAGAGCAAATGGGATGACCAAACCAGGGATTCTTACACTGGTAGGAAAAGATGGTGTAAAGTGGAAAGTTAATCTTAATGGGGAAAAATCCGGAAGAGCACTGCATTTGGGGAGGGGGTGGAAAGAGTTTTCTAAAGCAAATGGGTTAAAGAAGGGTGAATACTTCACCTTGGAGTCAGTATGGGAAAATGAAATTCCTATGCTCAGGTTGGTCGACACAGTAGAGTCTACCAGTGAAAAAAAGCAGAGAGAAGAGTCCTCAAAAGCCATGGAGAAAGAGACAAGTACTGATACATCTTCAATCGCTCAAAACAGAGTAGTGACATTGGCCCTTGTGACTAAAGATGTCAAAGCATGTACATTGGTAAGTTAAAACAAAGGTGGATTAGAGTTTCTATCTTAGATTCTGATTAATCAGTAACTATCGATTTTCGTTCAAATATCTTTGCAGCATCTTCCAAGTGAATTCCTGACAGCTATAGGCATCAAGAAGCTTGGAAAGATAACATTGCTTGGTAAGGATGGTATGAAGTGGTGGGGATATCTTTTGTCAAGAAGAGGAACCGTATCTGTTGGAATTGGTTGGAGAAATTTCTGTGAGGCTAATGGTGTTAAGTTAGGTGAGTCATTCAGCCTAGTTTACATTAACGAAGAAGAGGACACTGGTCCGATATTCAAGTTCTCTCCCAATCCTGGTAACTAAGAAAGAATGTTTTTAATTAAAAGTATTTGAATGTTATTCTCATATAGTTTCATGAAACTGTGACTCATGTTATTGAACAAGCTGTCTCTTGTCCAAGTTTGTTTGCTATTGAACGTTTAGTTTCAACATGGTAAACTTTCATCTTATCGCATCGTTTCACGTAAGTTCAAACAAATGTCTTTCGTTAATTAGTTTATATTTTTTTTGGCATACCCTAACACTTTCTCATATTCCATATGTGAAACGTCTTTTATAAGTCTCTGTCCGTTTGATATCCTAAATCAAGAAAAGGTAAATCCTAAATTCTGAATCCAAATCCCAAACCCTAAATTTTATAGCCTAACCTCAAAATTTAAAACTTCACAGTGCTGGTACAACATATGAGTAATTAATTTAAATAAAAGAAAGTTAGATGCTAAATCCAAACCTTAAACCATAACAATAAAGTGACAGAGTATTAACAGTAAGTTTTGTAACTTTGAGTAATAACTACACCGCAAAGACTGTAAATATACTTTTACAAAAAAAAAAGACGGTAAATATATAGTAAGTTTTTAATAGAAATATGAGTTGCTTATTTTATTAAAATAGATGTTGCTAACTTTTTTGTTGTATAACTTGAGCTTCGTTTTAAATAAATTAAATATAAAATAGAAATATTATGAAATAGATAAAATGTTACATTTTAAAATAATTAATTAATAATATAACCTTTATTACTTTTAGTATTGATAAAAAGAAAACTAAAAACTAACAAACTACTAATTATTGACAATATAATTTAGTTATATATTAATAATAGAAATAAATTACAGAAATTAATTACTTCACTTTTATTTTGAAAATCTGATAGTAATAGAAGCCTTATGAAAGTTTATTCTAAAGTGATAAAAAGTTGATAGTAGTATAACTTCCGTCCAAATAGTCCATTTATAAAAAACTTCTAAATTTTTTTTAAAACTTAAAGCCAATAAAATACTAAATCCAGATAATATCTTAAATAACAAGTTGTATTTAACCTGTAAAAAGGGATTCCCTAAAAGAGAAGATGTCAAGATCAATCACTTAGTTTTAGCACAAAATACAAGCAAAAGCCTTTAATTGTAACTAGCCTTTGATCCGCGCGCCCGCGCGGATGTTATTTTTATGAATGTCAAATATTTTAAGCAATTTGTTGGATATAACTGTACATATGAATGTAACTTAATATTTGATATCCGTTATTCGATCTAGGATCCCATCCGCTTCAAAAAATGAATATTTGGTGTCCTGATAGAGATTTTACGGATTCGACTGATCCAAGTACGAATTCAGATAGTAAAATTTAGGTCTAAATATCCGGATTTCGATATTAAATATTTAAAATTTAATTATAGTTATCGATGTATATTATATAAAATAACTAAAATTTTTAATTTTAAATTTGAATGCTTTTTAAAGTTTTTTAAAATAATAATTTGAAATAGATTAATAGATGGATAATAGTTAGTTTTTAATAAAAAACAGGTCTAAATATCCGCGTGTATTCGGATTTTAGTCCCAATATCCTAACCCCGAATATCCAGATCCGGATAACAATTTTACGAATCTGACGAATGCATATCCGAATCAGTATATCCTAAAATACCCTGGAAATTTGATTCGTCCTAGACATAACTGTGTATATGTATTATATGGTGATTAAAAATTTTAAATTTATAAATTGCATAAGTTATTCTTATTAGATATATATCGTACAAATGAGTAATACATTGTATTTTTTTGTATATATAATCATTTATAATAAATATTAGTATGTATTTTATTCACTAAATTGTTATGGAAAATTACATGATTTTGTTATTGTAAATGAATAAGTTCAGATTATATCTAAAATTATTGACATTATTAGTTTTTTATAGTTCAAATATAGTTGGTTAGTTTATATGAATATGAATAAAAAATAAAACTAATTTAATTCTATATATATGTATAAACACATATATATATTATGAAATTTTCAATTTCAATGACAAATGTTGTCAATGGGCTTAGCCCAAATTTTTTTTTTTTGTTAATAATCAATGTTTTTAGATGTTTGGATGCAAGGATAATATCAATGGTATTTTTGTAAATATTAGATAAAAATAAGGGTTATTTCTTATTTGTACTTCACTTTTAATAGATTAGATGTTTTACCTCTTTGTAGGTAAAAAGAGTTAATAATCTCAACGGATGTGGTTATATATAGTTAATCCACTACAAAAAATAAGAACACAACAAAAATAATAACATTTCCAAGCGAATTTTGACGAAATATCGATCGATCAATACAAATTTTTCTGAATTTTTCATAACTCATCACGATTTTTGACAAAATAAATTTCAGTCTGAAATTACTTGACATAAAGACATATATGTTATGTATGAATTTCTGATGAATAGTTACATTTTTGAAGGAAATTCTCAAATGGACCGAAGAAACAATACATCCACTATGTAGTTAATTTAAATTCAAATTTCTCGACAAAAGTTTTATAGTTCGTTAGAAATCTGTGAGGAATACATTCACATTATTTTATATGCATCACATCACCTTATTCACAACAATGGACAAATTACATATATTGTTTTAGTTATTGTTGTCAGTGGATGAAAAAATCTCTGACAAGAATATGCAAACAATATAAACGAATTCATGGGCTTTGACACTGTGACAATCGTAAATAACGGAAACCCATAAGTTAAAATATCCATATTTTCAAATCATCTATTATATCATTATATAATATTTATTTTATTATATACTAGGGTCGGACCCGCCCTACGGGCATGTAATCAAATGAACGAAACAATATAAAAAAAAAAAATACTGTCAAAAAACTGTAAACCACATCCCTCGATAACTCAATTCGGTTAAACTAAATATTGAATCCTGGATATGTAGCCTACTAAAACCAAATCCTCACCCACTCAACCATTCACCAATAAGAAAAAGTATTAAAACTTTTTACGAAAAATGTGTTTGGCCTGTTCTCTAGTTTCTTTGGATTCTTTGACACAATAGTGTTGTTGTTTATTGCTCCACCATTGGGTCTCTTGCTCAGTTGTTCCACTCTTTATTCCTTAAATTATTGATCCAAATTTCACAAGCTTTCAAAGCTAAAATGTTCGTAAGTTCTTAGTGGAAAGAACCACTTCTTTAGGAAAATACTTTTAAGGTGTTTATTTCAAATTTATCTTCGTCATCTGCCTCAGATTCACCAGCTTCAATGTTGGCCTTTTGATCATTTAACCAAGTGGCGTTTGATTTCTCCAATTCTAAATAACAACATCAATTTAGAAGTCGTAACAAAGCCACAAAACTATCTTTAACATAGTAAAGTAAACTTACCATTTTGAAACATATCCATGGTGATTTCCTCATCTTCTGAATAAAAATATAAAAAGTTGAACACAGACAAAATATAAGCTTCCAACCTCCAGATAGATAACCATCATAGTATAAAAAAATTGAAACTTACCCCTTACCAGAGTTAACCTCTCCTCTGAGACCACAGTTTGTTTCAAATTATTAGAATAAATGGAAAAGGAACCTGTCTAACCAGGCACATGGGATATATTTGTATAATCCTGCGAGGAAATCCAAGAACAAATCATGCATTAGCATCATCTCAGTAAATTGAGTTTGAGATCACATAACTGTTAATGATGTACTATTCACACTTGGTTCTTGAGATGCTATCGTCTGCGCAGAAATTGAGCCATAGCACCCATTTCCCAAAAAAATAAGATTAGAGTAAGTTTCAACTTAAAGCAAACAATCTTTCTTCTCCCCTTTTGGCTTGCACAATGATCTTTCCTAAAGCGCACAAAACCAAATCCAAAAAGACTCAGAAAATAATATGAAACGTTAGTAAAGTCAATTGCACTCATTGCCAAAGCTTATAGTTACTCTGAGAAGCAACTTTGCGGCTTGAACTACTTTTATAGTCCTTAACTACTTCACTGCAGGAAGTTAAAATAAAGATTTGGAAACAAAAGTATGACAATTCTGAGATTAGACACTGGATTTTGTTTTAAAACTCTGATGATCATGAGTATTAAGAACGGAATAACCTTTGCGCCGAGGAGGAGCATGTCCACACCCATATGCTCTTGCCACCGCATATCGCGTTCTTGCTTCCCGTAAGCTTAGAAGTCAGACCTAGTTGGTGGAAGAACAACGTCCAGGCCTTCAAATCATGGAAGAGGATAAATGAGTTTGCCACTGAGGAATGATATTTACGGTGTGTAAGCGTACGTTTTTATAGCTGGAGATGCACCGCCTTCAAGAGAGGGAAGATGCAATGAATGAGAAATCTTGGTTGCAGTGGTCGAAGGGGTTAAGAACGTAGTTAATGGTTGTGAATAAATTCATTATGTAACTGTTCCGGGGAGATGAAACAGAAACGAAACGCCACTGAGCCAGCTCGATCCAGGGAATCATCATCACGATTCGTCTCACAAAACATTGTCGAATACACCATCGTCTCTCTGGTTAGTAAAACAGAACAAAGAAGACGATGAACCCTAGTTTCATGGGTCGTCATATGGGAAGAAGAGATGTGTGACTGGTTTTGTTATCATATTTAAGTCCAAGCCCAAATGTCAACCGTAAAAACCCAACAATTGAAACGTTTGCAAAAAAAAATCTCTTAGAAAAAAACACGTGTCATCATATCCTTTAACTATTTTATGACGTGGAGGCTTGAAGAGTGAGGGAAACTCTTCTTTATAATAATAGATAGATAGATAGATAGATGGTAATCAACTACATGCAGTATATATGAAATTATATAAATGTTAAGCTTCTTAGGAAAAATAGAAATATTAAGATTGTGAAAGTTTGGAAACATTTAAATTAATGGGTTTATGTCATGATACAAAATTATGGTAGATCTGATTTCATAGATCTGGGTTCAGAATTAAGTAGAAGATATTAATGGCATAACATAAGACACCTAAAAGGAAAGCATAGGTAACAATGTAAGCGCATCAACAAGTATATATCTTTACATAGTGGCTGGAAGCCTTATGAATTGAATGAAGACTTGAAATCTATATTATTTAAATTGAAATATCTTTTGAAACTAATTCTTATTTCATCTTAATATTTATTAACTTGTGCCACTGAATTAGTAATTATCTATCAGTTAATTGTTTTGTTAATTAATTAACCAAAATCATTTATTTTATTGGATTTTTATCTAACCAAACTTATCAAAATTAAATTCTAACTGAATTATTCTCTAACCAAATTTTACCATAAGTTGAAATAATTTATTTTAAAATGTGACTATGAAGTAAATTTTATATATTCATATATATTATTATTTCATTTCATATACAAAATATAAACTATAAATATTTTTGTTAAAACATATAAATTTGTTTTTATAATATTTGTTAAATAATTTGATGATGAATATAATCACATATGAATTATAAGAATAAAATAAATAAATAAAATTTTAATATTTTCTTCAAAAATTAACATAGAAGTAAGATTTATTTGGCATATATAAAACTTAGAAACATATCTATCTATCTATTTATTAAAAATAAATACATTTAAATTTGGAAAGATATATTTATTAATATTCATAAATATAATAATTAGTGTTTTTATTTATACATAAATGCATTAAAAATGGTTACTATAGTTAAAAATATTAACTGAAAATATGTTATATAACATATCATTTTGATTTGTTTTATATCCAACTGCAATATGAGCAATCAACAAATTATAGACAGTTAAAAATCGTCACTATATCATAAATATTATTTATTATAAATTGAATAAACATTCATACGGACGCATGTTTATGCAAACATTACATTGATTTCACATATCTATTTTATTAAATAAATACCCTTGCAGAAGCTAGGAGAATTTAGCTCTTAGCAGAATGTTACAAACTTCAGTCAACTTTTGGCTAATTCTTTTGTGAATGGAAATAGTTACATGTCAGATGAAGAATTTCATTTGTTTTTCACATGAAAAATTGATATTAAGTTTTAGAGATGGGAGCGTATGTCATGAAATTGTCACACAACATATTAAAATAGATTTTTAACACTAGTTGATTATGCTATAAAAATTAGAAATATTACGAAAATAATAAGAATTTAATTCCGATTGCATTATCCTAAACTAGTTTATTGAAATTCACGCTTAACCGTTCTTTTTCCACTATGTAAAAAATCTTCTTTAATTTTCTTTTATAATCTATGCAATTCATTTCTTCTAAGATTTCAAAACTTAGACTTTATGGCGTAGAAACATTAATAAATATTTAGTAAAATCATTGGACTAAATGAACTTTTACATTCAAAAAGTTTTTTAATCAATTGTCTATATCCAGCGGACCAACCTGCAAACACGCTAGACAAACAGTGCGGGCTTGGACATATGTTCTGGAATCGCAACCCGCAGCATGTCAATCCATGGTTTTGGAAAACAATTGAAACCGTCATGAACGTACTACTTAGATGTGTGCACCTCTATAAATCAAGTATCAAATACTTCCTCCGAATCACTTTAAGTGGTGTTTAAATTTTTTTTTCCTAATAACTTCTCTCCACCCGAACAACTTGATGATAGCTTTTATGGCATCTACTTGAAAGGAGTGTCCTTGTAAGTAGCAAGAAAGAAGTATGGACTGTGGAGAGATGTAAGAAATGGGCTTGTTGCTGCGTAGGTGACAAGCGGAACCTGTGCCTTTCTGCTAATTTCGATCAAGAAATGAGCTTGCATTGATGACCATGGCCCCAAAATCGCTTTCACTTGATTGTTCTTTATCAGCTCAAGAGCTGTGATTATGTAAGAACCAAGATATTTGGTTTATGTAAGTGAATGACAATCATATATATAAAGAGATATGAACGCAAACAATAAATACATGCAAAAGTATACAAAGTTAAAAACCATATATACATATAAAAAGTATGTATAAAGAGAGAGATGAACACAAATAGTCCTTCCGTTCTGAAATAATCCATGTGTTAAAACTTTCATATATTAAAAACTAGGGTCGGCCCGCGCTACGCGCAGGATATACTTTACATGTGATGTATATATTTATATTACTCTATATTTTATGCGTATATTTTATATTAGGATTTGCAATAGATTTACATTGAAAATAAGTGGATTTGAAAACATCTCCCACAAACATATTCACAGGGGATATTTGTATTTGTTGTGTGTGATTTTTTCAAGGTGATGTTTTGTAGTAATTTTTAAGTGGATTTTGTTACTGTCAATTTGGTATATAGGTGTAGGTGATTAGTTTATATATTTTGTGTTTCGTTTTTCAATGTGTTGTTGCTTGTATTTTTGTATTTGTTAGTGACGAATCGAGCCTTCGTTTGAGTCAATAAGTGAACTGAATTTTGAGATCTTTGCATTTAGTCATTACTAACCGTAGAAATAAAGGTTTTGGTTAGGTATGGATTGTCGGCTTTCGATTTGGTTCTAATTCCTGTTTTTATTTTATTTTTTAACTCTAGAAATATACGAACTGCTCGGTTACTTATCAAAAGTTAGTTTGTTTTCGGTTCAATTTGGGTAACAATGTTAGAAACCAAATAATATCCAAAAAAAATTGGTTTCAATATAGTTCCGGCTCGTTCTGTTTTTTGTATAATTTGGAAAATCAGATAAAATCAGTTATTAGATGTAGTATTTGGAATTTCTGAATTTCATATGCCTATGCCTAGTATAATGTGCAATTTTAATAAATTAGATGTAGGTTCACTTTGAAATAATTAAAATAAACTAATATTATAAGTACTGTTTTATTTATTTTGTGGAATTTCATGTGCAAACATTTTGCATTGTTTAACTTTGTATATTCTTTTCAAAAATATAATTATTTTTAATGTGATGTTTATAGTTGTGACGCAAGTTATCATTTGCCTTGCAGCTCTAACACCAATTCTTTGTATTCATATACTATCTTTTGCAATTTTTTCCAAAACTTCGATCATAGCTTTTAAATTCTCGAAGTGTTACGTAAGCAATGCTTCTGTCGGTATCACTCATCCATCAATTTTGCTTATTCAATTTCTATTAACTTGTGTGAATCGAATATTCTAATTTATGGATCATGGATTTTGATCGCCTGATTCCAACTCAAGTTTGGCTTTTTTGTCCTTGAGTTCAACAACCTATTTTTCTCATGATCTTTGATCCTTTGCCTCTGCTCCAAATATTTAATCTTAAATTTTGATTTTTGAGTTGCAACCTAAACTGTGATTTACGTCTATGCAACTTAGTCACATCTTTGCTTATACACCTCTTACAATATGCGTCTTCTCCTCAAGCTCTACGTCTTGTCTATGCAGCTCAATCACCAGCTTCGTATTTTTTTCCAGTTTCATATTTTACCTTGTAGCTTTTTTCTAAAACCTGAGTCTAGCATTTCTTTGTTTTAGTTGCTGCTCAAATTAATTATGCTTTCTGATTCCGGAACTCTGTTTCTTGATTAACTTAAGATAGAGAGTAAGAGAAGTATGTGTAAGCAATCTTTAACTCAGGGGCACATCATGTAAAAGCTTTATCTTAAAGACTATTTCAATTATTGAGGGCTCATAAGACGACTGAAACATGAAGTCTGTGTGGTCTTTTCAGATCTCGTAGTTTGGTCACACCACCTGTACGGAACTTTGTTTTATATAATATTGACTCAGAAATTAGATTACTAATATTGTTATTCCGCTTAATTTTATAATGTAATTTTTTTTTCTTGATGAACATTCTTCTCTCTTTGCTTACTATGTACAGAACTTGAGCAAAATAAATACATTATTTCCAGATTTTACATTAATTTTAATCTGATTCAAATTTACAGGAGATATAAGAGAACATAAGGAAAAAAACAAAGACATAAATAGAGTGTAAAACCTATAAGAAACCATTCACTACGTCTCATAGTTTTGTCTACAAAGATAACAAAATCATTCCAAGCAACAGTGTTAGAAGCTAAACCTCGAAGTACTCTAATAGCTCTCCAACATAGATTTTACAACATCCTGCAAAAACAACATCAATAATATTATTCTGGTTAGTGTTTAGTACTTATTACAATCTAACTTAATACTTTGCTTTCTTCAGTTTGTTTGTCTTATCTACATAATCTTGCATATATCTAACTATGTTTGAGACGATAACTATGAGAGCTAGAATATGATTAGTACTCTCTCTCTCTCTATCTCTACAGAATATGATTAGTACTCTCTCTCTCTCTACGCTCATTGTGAGAGCTGAAATAAAGACTGAGACCTAAACCAAGATGCAGATTCACCTGTATAAGAACACATTCGAGGAGACCTAAGTTCCACAAGTTCATTGTAAGAGAGCTGCATCTTTTAATTCATAGCTTTGATTACATAAATATCAGTTTCTAGCTCTCCAAGCTTGACCTGAAAAGGAGAAAGAATGAAAAGTATAGGGATGACGAAGTGGAAAGCAATGGCTGTCCAAGAAATTTAAAACAAATGCAAGCAAATGGGTTCACCAAAACATCATCCAAATCCATCTACCCTTCTTTGTCTATGAACTCTTTGGGAGAAACTCCAACCTTTAACATTTGGTCTTTGAAGAAACGTATCTTTCCTGCCTTCTCTCCATTTTTAGCCTGAAACAGAAGTTGAAAAATATCAGAACGAAGAAAAATAGAGCAGCTTGCCGGAATTATTTAACGTCACGATTATCAAGAGTGTTAATGTTACATTTACAACCTAACATTCTTGGTCTCCTAGAAACGCGGCAATCTAACCTCAACAGTGAAGAATCACCCGCCGAACTTCAAATCAGAGAAAAGATCTCTCGAATTAGCCATTCTAGGGAGAATATGTCTGCTAAGTAAATTTGAGAATATGGATTTGAGAGGAGCATGGTTACCTTTTTAAACTCGCAGATACACCGCCTCGCAGAAAAGAAACTCGCATTGAAGGGTAGATCGTGGTTGATGGATTTAATAAGAGGCTTAACGGGATGAATCTGTAATGGGAGCGTTTCTGTTGATGAAGACGAAGATCAAACGTCAAGATCGAAAACCAAAGAAGATTATTCAAGCTTTCTCCACCATCTCAATCTCTCTAACAGCGGAGAAAAAAAGAAGGCAATGAACCCTAGTTTCCAAAAAGACGCTGCTTAAGAGTATTAATGTTTCACGCAGACGGGTTGGGTACCTTCACGACAATATAAAGCCCAAACCCACAATGAAACCAACACATATCGCTGAACTCAACTAATAAAACGTAACGTTTTTAAAAGAACAGACACGTGTCAACACCATATTAAACCATTTGATGACGTGGCATCCTCATGATGGAGGAAACTGTTCTTTATAGTAATAGATATATTAAATTTGGATTGTTAAAAATTATTATTTTTGTAATTAAATATTTTCCACAACTTTTAACCAATGTAATATTAATAAACATAATTAATTTTCTTGTAGTTTACAATTTATCAATAAATATTGTATTGAATAAATAAAAATATTAAGAGAAATTGCTAAGAACCACAAGTTAAGTATCACTTTTCAAAAGTATCGTCAATCGAAAATATATTAATAATTGAATTTACGCTTTAGTGATTATTGTTTAGAGTTTAGTGTTAAGGGAACGTGGTTGACTTACATTGATTTCATATATCTATTTTATTAAATAAATACCCTTGCAGAAGCGAGGAATTTAGCTCTTAGCAGAATGTTACAAACTTCAGTCAACTTCTGGCTAATTCTTTTGTGAATGGAAATAGTTACATGTCGATGAAGAATTTCATTTGTTTTTCACATGAAAAATTGATCGTAAGTACTAGAGATGGGAGCGTATGTCATGAAATTGTCACACAACATAGTCAAACAGATTTTTAACACTAGTTGATTATGCTATAAAAATTAGAAATATTACGAAAATAATAAGAATTTAAGTCCGATTGCATTATCCTAAACTAGTTTATTGAAAGTCACGCTTAACAGTTCTCTTTCCACTATGTAGAAAATCTCCTTTAATTTTCTTTTATAATCTATGCAATACATTTCTTCTAAGATTTCAAAACTTAGACTTTATGGCGTAGAAACATTAATAAATATTTAGTAAAATCATTGGACTAAATGAACTTTTACATTCATAAAGTTTTTGAATCAATTGTCTATATCCAGCGGACCAACCTGCAAACACGCTAGGTGACAGGCGGAACCTGTACCTTTTGGCTAATTTCGATCCAGAAATGAGCTTGCATTGATGACCATGGCCCCAAAATTGCTTTCACTTGATTGTTCTTTATCAGCTCAAGAGCTGTGATTATGTAAGAACCAAGAAATTTGGGTTAAGTAAGTGAATGACAATCATATATATAAAGAGTTATGAACGCAAACAATAAATACATGCAAATGTATACAAAGTTACAAACCATATATACATATAAAAATTATGTATAAAGAGAGAGAGATGAACACAAATAGTTCTTCCATTCTGAAATAATCCATGTTTTAAAACTTTCATATATATTAAAAATATATTTAATTTTAATTGTCAAAATATATTATTTTTTAATTAACTATTTTCCACAACTTTTAACCAATATAATTTCAATAAACACAATTAATTTTCTTGTAGTTTACAATTTATCAATAAATATTGTGTTGAATATGTAAAAAATTAAGAGAAATTGCTAAGAATACCACAAGTTAAGTATCACTTTTCAAAAGTACTACGAATCAAAAATATATTAATAATTGGATTTACACTTTATTGATTATTATTTAGAGTTTAGTGTTAAAGGGGTGTGGTTGAATTTTAAAATGTTTTATAAATATCTAGAAATATTAATTTAGTTTATTTTCATAATCCAAATTCCTTATTTTAAAGTAGGTTTATAGTTATGTAGGAGACGACTTGGCATTTATAGAACAAAAATAGAGTAAAGTTATGATGGCTACTTCACTGAAAGAACATCAAAAAAAACTATGTTTTTTTTTTTGTAATCTACTTGTATTGTAATAAAAAAAAAGGGGAAAATTCCATAAAAATACCCTAACTAAATTTCATTAAGCTATTTAATACCTAAACTTTTACGCTACCCATTTTAATACCTCAACTAATTATTTTTCTCATTTTAATATACAAACTTTTAAACTATGCCCATTTTACTACCTAAAATTTATTTATTTTAGTTATAAGACTAATAAATTTCAAATAAAAATTAAAAAATCTCGAAAATTTACAAAACAATTCTCAAAAATTCTAATTTTCTTGTTTGTTTGAAAAATAAAAGTAACTAAATTTTTTATAATCTTAAATTTGTAATAAATTTTAAAATTTTAAATATTGAATTTAGTTTTTTTCTGAAATAGAAAACCAATTCTTTTTTTTTTACATTCAAAATTAATTTTACTTTTTTAAAAAAATAAAATCCGATAATTTTTAATTTCTTTCCTAAAAATTAAAAATAAAATTAGATTTTTTTTCTTATTTTCGCTTAGATTTTGGAAATTTTGAAATTTTGTTTGAAACTTATTAGTATTTTTAATTAAAATAAATAAAGTTTGGGTATTAAAATGGGTAGACTTTTAAAGTCTGTATATTAAAATGAACAAAATAATTAGTTGGAGTATTAAACTGGATAACGTAAAAGTTTGGGTATTAAATAGTTTAATGAAATTTAGTTGGAGTATTTGAATGAAATTTTCCCTAAAAAAAAAGTCGACCTTCTTAAGAATATCTGATTCTGCGAAAGTAAGACAATAGATTATTCTAAGGGAGAGTTTCGTTACAAGTAACCTAAATCATTGTAGAAAACAAGTACAAGTATAATAAAAATGCCAGGAACCGACATTAATATATTATATAAAGACCCAAAATGGAAATACATTCTAAGGGTGAATTTGTGTATTAACTATATTGAGAGAAAATATTATAAAAAAAATAGTCATGTAGAAAAGTAGTTTTTGGATGTGAGAACTTTGCACGAAATCAAAAAAAAATTCTATATTAACCTTTTAAGAGATATTATTAGATGTATAAACATAATGTAATATTAATTAAATAACATTTGATAATTGAAATTACATACAATACTTGTTTGAAAATAACATTTGGAGCATATATTAACTATATCTTATATAGTTGTTCAAAAAATCTAATAAAATACTACAAAAGTTATATTTTACATTTTAAAAGTTATAAAATAAACAAAGTATAGAAACCTATTTATTTATAAAAATATAGCAAATAAATTTACATTCAATTAAAAATATAATATAATATAATATAATGTTTCGGAAACATAATAAATATTAACTTATGTTAGACTTTCAAAATTATTTGTACCGTGAATTTACAGACAACTATTTTTAGATTATACATAAATAATAATTGACGAAATCCTTCAAAATAGTCAGTTGACAAAATTTGGAATCTTTTATGTAGCAATAAATATGATATGAGTCAACCAAAAAGCTTAGTTTTTCGTTTTCAGTTTCGGTAATAAATAATATATTTACATTTTAGCATATGTTGACCAGAATTCAAAGTTTTTTTCCATACTACTCCTATTAACTTTGAATTGTTATTTTTTGGAGCAAACTCTGAATTAATTTATATATCAAAAATATATAACTAAATTATTAAGCTTTTACCATATATTTTTTGAGCAAAAGATTTTATCAGTTCATCATATATCAGATTCGAATTTAAAGATAAGGTAATTTCCAGCTCTCTTTCTCTCGGAGGAGCTTACGTTTTCATGTTGCTGTATCCATAGGTTTGTTTCATCTCTATGCGTGGATAAAAAAGATCATCTGTAATCAACTTTTTCTTTTGTGTTATGTGACTAAAAACATTTTTATATTGAAATTATGGCTCTAGATAATTACTTTTACAAATATTCGGAATACAAATCCTTTCCTGGAAATGATGATATAAAGGCTTTTAAATCGTCCAAGAAACATTTTCTGTGCTCCTGAATCTGCAAATAGCCTTGAATTAGACGTGTGTGTATCTATACAACTAATATTAACTTATCTTTAATATATGTGTTAACGCAGAGATTATATCTCGATACATAACTTGTTTTAACATGGTCTTTTTTACTGATACAGAACTTTCTTGGGAAAAAAAAGCGAAGATGAACAATTCAGAAACAGGAGTTGATTCTTCTTCATCAGACCATCCTTGTCATGTGGCTCTTGTCGCGGCTTCAAATGTCCGCAATGATACTAAGGTATTTGTACTTTTTGTATATTGTCTTTTATTCTCCCGCTAATATTGTAAAACAACTTAGGGTTTAAAAAGTGGTTTCGGTTCGATTAGATATCTGGTTCTAGCTACACCATCGGTGTTACAAAAAAAAGCTATGTCATCGTTAAGTCATGAATACTGCTTTTGTTTGTTAACTTCGGGTTTATCATGAGTTTTCAACTTAGAACCAATTGGCGATAAGTTGATTGACCTTAATTCTTTATATATTACTTAATTATTTATCCAAAACTATTGATGTGAGACTTAGTTTCATTCATTAACACTCCTCTCACGCTCATGCATGGAGAACTATGGGAATAACATCCATGGAGCGACCCAACCTCGGGTAGCTATGATACCATGTTAAATTCGGTCTTATCATGGGTTTTCAACTTAAAATTAATTGGCCATAAGTGAATTGGTTATGACCCTTTATATATTACTTAATTATTTATCCAACTACAGATGTGGAATTAGTTTTATTCATTAACATGTTTAAAGTGTTCTACAGCTTGACGTCGTGAGTAAATGCTGAGAAGGTCTGAACCCTTTATATTTTTCTTTTGCAGCGTCGGGGACGTCCTCCAATTTCGCCAAGCCAAAAACAGTTTATGAAATTAAAACTTGCACATGACAGCCTCAAAAAAAATAGACAGGTGAGTTCTAATTAACAATCATCTCTCATTCCAGATGATTAGTTTTAATACTTTGAAATCCTCTTAACATTTTTTCAGTATCTTTCAATGCCATTTATGAGAGCAAATGGGATGACCAAACCAGGGATTCTTACACTGGTAGGAAAAGATGGTGTAAAGTGGAAAGTTAATCTTAATGGGGAAAAATCCGGAAGAGCACTGCATTTGGGGAGGGGGTGGAAAGAGTTTTCTAAAGCAAATGGGTTAAAGAAGGGTGAATACTTCACCTTGGAGTCAGTATGGGAAAATGAAATTCCTATGCTCAGGTTGGTCGACATAGTAGAGTCTACCAGTGAAAAAAAGCAGAGAGAAGAGTCCTCAAAAGCCATGGAGAAAGAGACAAGTACTGATACATCTTCAATCGCTCAAAACCGAGTAGTGACATTGGCCCTTGTGACTAAAGATGTCAAAGCATGTACATTGGTAAGTTAAAACAAAGGTGGATTAGAGTTTCTATCTTAGATTCTGATTAATCAGTAACTATCGATTTTCGTTCAAATATCTTTGCAGCATCTTCCAAGTGAATTCCTGACAGCTATAGGCATCAAGAAGCTTGGAAAGATAACATTGCTTGGTAAGGATGGTATGAAGTGGTGGGGATATCTTTTGTCAAGAAGAGGAACCGTATCTGTTGGAATTGGTTGGAGAAATTTCTGTGAGGCTAATGGTGTTAAGTTAGGTGAGTCATTCAGCCTAGTTTACATTAAAGAAGAAGAGGACACTGGTCCGATATTCAAGTTCTGTCCCAACGCTGGGAACTAAAATTATTTGAATTGCTATTAGTCTCACCTTCAAAACAAATTAAAGACCTTTTCGTTTGTTATGTTGCTCAGTTATGATTATGTATCTCATATAGTTTCATGAAACTGTGACTCATGTTATTGAACAAGCTGCCTCTTGTCCAAGTTTGTTTGCTATTGAACGTTTAGTTTCAACATGGTAAACTTTCATCTTATCGCATCGTTTCACGTAAGTTCAAACAATTGTCTTTCGTTAATTAGTTTATATTTTTTTTGGCATACCCTAACACTTTCTCATATTCCATATGTGAAACTTCTTTTATAAGCCTCTGTCCGTTTAATATCCTAAATCAAGAAAAGATAAATCCTAAATTCTGAATCCAAATCCTAAACCCTAAATTTTATAGCCTGAACTCAAAATTTAAAACTTTCACAGTGCTGGTACAACATATGAGTAATCTAAATAAAAGGAAAGTTAAATGCTAAATCCAAACCTTAAGCCATAGCAATAAAATGACAGAGTATTAAGCTAATAATAAAAAAAATACTAAACCTAAGCCAAATCCGAAATCTAAAACTTAAAGTTGAGTTGCAGTATATACAGTATTCTTTTGTAACTTTGAGTAGTAACTAGGGTGATTATGTGTGATGTACATATTAAAAAGAATTAAAAATATAGTCATGCATCGGTTTGTGTGACAATTTGGTATGATATTAGACGAGTTTCTCCTTCTCTGCGCGTAGTCATTCGTCAATGCAATGTTGTATATAATACTATTCCATATTTGTTAGATATATAGTACAAAACAAGCGTTTCATAGCAGCAATACATCATTTGTGTGTGTGTGTGAGAGAGAGAGAGAGAGAGTAAACATTCGTTTATATTCTATGTTTTTCAAATAGAATAGCACAAAACAAAATACTATATTTCAATTTGAACAGTTCATGTTTTCCAGAGTTGATGGATAACAATCATAAGGTGTAGGAAAACATATGATTTAGAGAGAAGTTGGTGGCATTGTCGATGGAATTGTCCATTTTTTCCAATTTTGAGACTTAGTATCATATCCTATACCGTACCACATTAGATATCCAATTATAGTCTTTGTTTTACTGGTTCACGATGTTTACCTTCTTGGCCATTATTGATTTTCAATAATATAATATTGGTATGTTGTTGTTTTTAATTGCTTAGTCTTAATCAATAAATGTAACCTAATTGATTCATAAAAATGATACAACAAAAAAATATAACACATGTCTCTTACTCTAAAATCACACTTCTATTTTATATTCACTAAATAGAATAGAACTAAATAAATTTTACATTTCAAAAGAAGAAGAATCACGAGGCGGAAGAAGAGATAAGATTAGAGAAGCTGGTTGAGTTGTCAGAGTATAGGTGAAGAAGAAACCACTGCATAAGATGGAAAAGAAAAATAGTCGATGAGAGAAAAGTGAAGAGATCATAAGTGGTAACGGTGGTGGAAAAAAAACAGTGAAGATGATGCAACATTGGTGGAAACGATGAGAGCAGCGAAGAATAAAATACTTGTCATCTGCGATGGTGGAAGAGAAAACATTGGAGAGAATGGTGACAATAGTGGAAGCGGTGATGGTGGTGAAGAATGAAACACTCTACGACGGTGATGGTGATAATGTTAAAAAATAGAAAGGATTGAGGTCGATGAAAATGAAGTGAACAGAGATGGAAGAAGTGAAACTATAAACAAAGAGGAAGAAAATGTGTGGTGCGTGTGATACCAAGAACAAAAAGGCAATTAACACATAATATACATAGAATATCATAGCCAAGCATTTGTAATGGTTATATACTTAGTTTTATAGGTTTTTATGTTTACAGAACCAAATTTTTCTACTAACTATATGGTAAAGACGGTAAATATATAGTAAGTTTGTAATAGAAATATGAGTTACTTATTTTATCAAAATAGATGTTGCTAACTTTTTTGTTGTATAACTTAGCTTAGTTTTAAAATAAATTAAATATAAAATAGAAATATTAGAAGATAAAAGGTTACATTTAAAAAAATTAATAATAAATAACCTTTTATTACTTTTAGTATTAATAAAAAAAACTAAAAAATAACAAACTACTAATTATTGATAATATTTGTTATTTATATATTAATAATATAAATAATTTACAGAATTAATAACTTCCTTTAATTTTAAAAATCTGATAGTAATAGAAGCCCTATGAAAGTTTATTCTAAATCGATAAAAAGCTGATAGTAGTATTACTTCCGTCCAAATAGTCTGTATTTTTTCTAAAACCCGCTAAAAGCATTTTTTAAAAGAAACTTAAAGCCAATAAAATACCAAATCCAGACAATGTCTTAAAATAACAGGTCGTATTTAACTTGTTGAAAGGGATTCCTTAAAAGAAAAGATGTCAAGATTAGTCACTTAGTTTTAGCAGAAAATACAAGCGAAAGCCTTTAATTGTAATCGTTTTACCTCTTTTTAGGTTAAAAGGTTAATAATCTCAATGGATGTGGTTAAATATATAGTCAATCCACTACAACAAAATAAGAACACAACAAAATAAGAACACAGCAAAATAAGAACATTTTCAAGCAAATTCCCACGAAATATTGATCGATCAATACATATATGTCTGAATTTGTCATATACTCATCACAATTTTTGACTATCTTTTTTTTCAGTCCGAAGTTACTTCACATAAAGACATATATGTTATGTACTAATTTCTGATGGACAGTTACATTTTCGAAGAAACTTCTCAAATGAATTTCTGATGAAACGATACATCCACTATGTAGTTGATTTAAATTCAAATTTCTCGACGAAAGTTTTATATTGCGTCAGAAATCTGTGAGGAATACACTCACATTCCTCACTACAAGAAAACATCGTTATTCTGAAGGACATACCGAGGGAAAATGAGTTTCTCGGAATTTTCTGACCAAAAACCGAGGAAATACCGAAGAAACCAAGAAATGTGGTTTCCTCGGTATATTCCCAGGGAATACCGAGGAAACCATGTTCGTCGGAAAAAACCGACGGGAATTTTAAAAATTCCGAGGAATTCACCTTCTCGATTTAGGGATTTGATTATAAAATATTTTTCCTCGGAAATCCCTCGGAATATTCTGAGGAAATTTCGAGGAAGGTAATGGTTTTCAGTATTTCCTCGGAATTTCCTCAGAAAATTCCGAGGAACTAGAGGTTTTCAACCGAAAACAACATTTTGCGGATTGAATAACACATATATAACCTTCATTAAGTGTCTTAACCAGATTATAAAGTTAAACTTTGGTATTTTAGACGATAACAAACACTTTTACGATTGCATGAATGAAAACCACACAACATAAAAGAAACACTTATACACTTTAATAAACGATAAAGGGAATACTTGCAATTATTTTTGCAATTTTGTTATTTCATGGTTTATGATCATCTATACAAAGAATCCTCAATGGTATGCATTATATTTGTATAAGAAATGAAATACGGCAAAAAAAATTGAGGTTTTGAAACCCCAAACCCTGTTTCCTCGGAATTTCCTCGGAATATACTGAGGAAATTCCGAGGAAGGTAATGGTTTTCAGTATTTCCTTGGAATTTCCTCAGAAAATTCCGAGGAACTAGAGGTTTTCAACCGAAAACAACGTTTTACGGATTGAATAACACGTATATAACTTTCATTAAGTGTCTTAACCAGATAATAAAGTCAAACTTTGGTGTTTTAGACGATAACAAACACTTTTAAGATTGCATGAATGAAAACCACACAAAATAAGAAAAATACTTATATACTTTAATAAATGTTAAAGGGAATACTTACAATTATTTTTGAAATTTTGTTATTTCATGGTTTATGATTATGTATACAAAGAATCTTCAATGGTATGCATTACATTTGTATAAGAAATGAAATACGGCAAAAAAATTGAGGTTTTGAAACCCCAAACCCTGTTTCCTCGGAATTTCCTCGGAATATTCTGAGGAAATTCCGAGGAAGGTATTTTCCGTCGGAATTATTTACCCGGGAAAACCAATCCGCATGAAAATTATCGCGAACCCTAAGTGTTATATATTTAATGATTCCGACGGAATTCCGACGACCCCGTGTCCGTCGGAATCATTAAATATATAACATAACACTTCTTTCTCTTCTCCGCCGCATCTCTCTCAATTCTCTCATCTCTCTCATTTGTCTCTGATCTCTCTCAATTCTCGCCGGCGAATTGACTACCCAAGCCCACATCTCTTCTCCACTTCTAAAATCATGTAAGAATCTATGAAAACCTTGTATTTTTCAATTTCTTAGGGTTTGTGAGATTAGATTTTCGGATTTTAGGTTGTTTGATGGATAGTTTAGGATTGAATGGATAGTTTAAGTTAGGATTGTTGTTTTTATTGTTGTTTTAGTTTTTTTGGAATTATTTTTTGTTTTGGTTAAAATTCAAAACGTTTTTGTATTTTTGAAAACGTTTTTTTTATTTTTAAAAACATTTTTCGATTTTTAAAAACGTTTTTCAAGTTTCCAGTAATAAACTATGTATAATAAAACATTTTTTAAAAATTTTAAAAATATTTATAAACCTTTTTCTATATTTATAAACGATTTATAATTTTTATACATATATATATAAATCATATATAATAACAATTTTTAAAATTTTTATTAATTTTTATACATATATATATGTATAAATTATGTATAATAACAATGTATAAAAAGTTTATAATTTTTATATATTAAAACAATTTTTTTTAATTATTAAACTATTTTTATATATTAAAACTATTTTTGTAATTATTAAACTATTTTTGGTGAGTATTGTGATTATGAAAACGTTTTGGAATTTTTTTTTTATTAATTTTGTGGTTATGAAAACGTTTTTTGTATATAAAATCTATTTTTTGTATTATAAAATCATTTATATATTTATTAAACATTTTTAATATCTATAAAACATCTTTTGTGATTAAAAACTATTATTTAGGATTTTTTTTAAATATATATATATATATAGGTCTTATGATGAATATATATATAGGTCTTATGATGATTAGAGCCGGCCTCGATAGCGTCGTAGTCGTGGTGGTACGGGGTAATTAAACCTATTTTTTTTTCATTGAAATTTGATTCATTTTTAATAATTGGTTCTTTTTATTAGGCTCAACCGGGCTGTCGGATTTTGAGGCACAGAGGAAGCTGAACGAGCAAATGATGGAGATGATGAGGAGGTTGCACCTGAACGAGGTGTTCCCGAGCATACCAGACCCGAATGTCCAAAACCCGTAGTTTTTTTTTTCAAAAACTTGGAATGTTTTATTTTTATTTGTACTACTTTGAATTTTATATAATATGTTTCCAATTTTAATTTTAATTTTATATTTTTGAATTTAAATTTCAAAAATTTAACTTTTTTAAAAAAATTAATTTTTTTGGATATTCCGAGGAAGAGCTCCCTCGGAATATTCCGACGATCATAGTCGTCGGAATATACTGAGGAAGCCTGCCCTCAGAAAATTCCGAGGAACGACTCCCTCGGTATTTTCCGAGGGAAGGCTTCCTCGGAATTTTCCGAGGACTTTTCCGATGAACTGTGGTCCTCACAGTTTCCTCGGAATTATGTTTTCTCGGAATTCCGTCAGAAAATTCCGAGGAAAAATAAAATTCCGAGAAGTTTTATCCGAGGACATATTTCCTCGGTATGTCGTCGGAATACGGTTATTCCGATGACATACCGACGATTTTGACCCTCGGTATGAGCATGTTTTCTTGTAGTGCCTTTATATATATCGTGTTACCTTATTCACAACCATGGACAAACTACATATATTGTTTTAGTTATTGTTGTCGGTGGATGAATAAACTTTTGACAAGAATATGCAAACAATATAAACGAATTCATCGACTTGACATTGTGACAATCGTAAATAACGAAAACCCATAAGCTAAAATATCCATATTTTCAAATCATCGATTATATCATCATATAATATTTATTTTATTATATATGGTGATCAACTACATGCAATATATACAAAACTATATAAATATTAAGCTTGTTATAAAAAAAAATAGAAATATTAAGATTGTGAAAGTTTGGAAACATTTATATTAATGGGTTTATGCCATGATACAAAATTATGGTAGATCTGATTTCATAGATAGGGGTTCAAAAGTATGTAGAAAATATCACTTTTACTGTGAATGGACTTACAGTTGCAGGTTTCAAGGCATTTAATGGCATAACATAAGACACCTAAAAGGAAAGCATTTTTGGTAGGTAACAATGTAAGCGCATGGACAAGTATATATTGACTTGAAGCCATATGAATTGAATGAAGACTTGAAATCGATATTATTTAAATTGAAATATCTTTTGAAACTAATTCTTACGTCATCTTAATATTTATTAAATTGTGCCACTGAATTAGTAATTATCTATTAATTAATTATTTTGTTAGATTCTTCTCTATCTTAACTTACCAAACTTAATTAATTAACCAAAATCATTTATTTTATTGGATTACCAAAATTACAATTATCCTCTAACTAAATTATTCTCTAATCAAATTTTACTATAAGTTAATAAAAATTATTTAAAAATGTGACTACAAAATTTAAATTTTATATATTCATATATATTATTATTTCATTTCATACAAAATCTAAACTATAAATAGTTTTGTTAAAACATATAAAGTTATTTTTAAACTATATGTTAAATAATTTGGTCATGAATATAATCACATATGAATTATAAGTATACAACAATTAATATCAATTTAATATTTTCTTCAAAAATTAACATAGAAGTAAGATTTATTTGGCTTATAAAAAACTTAGAGACATATTAATTTGGAAAGATATATTTTTATCTTTTTATCTATCTATCTTATTAAAGATTTTTATCTATCTATCTTATTAACCAAAAAACTTAAAGATTTATTTGATATATATATATATTTTTATCTATCTATCTTATTAAAACAGAAATACATTTTAATTTGGAAAGATATATTTATTAATATCATAACTATAATAATTTTTTATTTAATTTATAAATAAATGCATTAAAAATGGTTACTATAGTTAAAAAATTTAACTGACGAATATGTTATATAGCATATCATTTTGATTTTTTATATATCCAACTGCAATATGAGTAATAAACAAATTACAAATAGTTAAAAATTGTCAATATATCATAATATATATTATAAATCGAATAAACATTCATACGGACACATGTTTATGCAAACATTACATTGATTTCATATATCTATTTATTAAATAAATATCCTTGCAGATGCACAGATCAAGTTCTAGTTGGAATTAAACAGAAACTAGGAGAATTTATCTCTTAGCAGAATGTTACAAATATCAGTCAATTTTTTGGTTAATTCTTTTGTGAATGGAAATAGTTACATGTCGATGAATAACTTCATTTGTTTTTCACAGGAAAATTTGATAGTAAATTTTAGAGATGGGAGCGTATGTCATGAAATTGTCACACAACATATTCAAACAGATTTTTTAACACTAGTTGATTATGCTATAAGAATTAGAATATTTCAAAAATAATAAGAATGCAAGTCCGATTGCATTATCCTAAACTACTTTATTGAAAGTCTTGTTTACTGGTTCTCTTTTCACTATGTAGAAAATCTCCCTTATTTTTTTATAATCTATATAATTCATTTTTTGTAAGATTTTGAAACTTAGACTTCATAGCCTAGAAACATTAATAAATATTTAGTTAAATCACTGGACTAAATGAACTTTTACTTTCAAAAAGTTTTTGAACCAATTGTCTACAACCAGCGGACCAACCTGCAAACACGCTAGACAAACAGTGCGGGCTTGGACATATGTTCTGGAACCGCAACCCCCAGCATATCAATCCATGGGTTTGGAAAACAATTGAAACTGTCATGAACGGACTACTTAGATGCGTGTTGTCCCGTCTGGCACCTCTATAAATCAAGTATCAAGTACTCCCTCCATATCACTTTAAGTGGTGTTTAAAAATTTTTATGTTGTTTCATAATAAGTGATGTTCTCACTATTCTAGATAAAATTTATTGTTATTCGAAATTTGTGATGATTTACAAAATACTGTATTTTTATTGGTTGAACTAGTTTTATTTAATATTATATTTATGAAATCAAGATAGATTGCATAAAATTTTGTATTTTCTTAATCTATATGCAAAAATATTAAGCACCAGTTAAAATGATACCAAAGAAAGTATTTCTTATATATTAATCCTAAAGCATTATAACATGTTTTGGTAGTCACATGACATTTTACTACAATGATTCTTACAATCTTTAGAAAAATAGGTTGCTTCATGTAAATATATATTATATTTTTTATTAAATTAATTAATAGTGTATAAAATAATATTTTTCATTCTTCCCTTAAATAGAAGCTATAAAATTACAAATATATGACAATTAATGATTTTGAATAATAAAGATTTGATAACAAATTTTGTATCCTTCATGATTTTTGTTTAATTTATATTTTAAAAATAAATTAAACATATAATAAAAAATAGATTTTTCTTATAAACTATGTTTTAAATTTTAAAACAATTATAAATTACTAAGAATGTTAAAATCCACACTGAAATTTTTGTGAACAATGGTTTCACTTTTTGTTATAAAAAAATAAATAATCATAAAATTATATAAATATGAAGTCAATATATATTCACATTATATATATATATATTTCAGTATCTTTTAAATTAAAATATAAATCACATATAAAATACATAAACATGTTAATTTCAAAACTTGCATTGATTAGGAAGCCTCAATCGATAAATTTAAATTTTAGTAAAAATAACATTTTTGTTACAGCAAATATAAAAATATTAATAAAATCTTAGGAGTATGAAGCCTCAATTAATTAATATTTATATTAAAATATATTATATATCTATGTCAATATCATTTAATTTTAATTATATATCATATAAAATAAATAAATAATTATTTTGATTTTTAACCAATAAAGAGGGATTGTTTTTATTTATGTGTTTATTTCAATTTAATTATATACATAATAGTTATTCGATTCTCAGTTATTCAATATATTTATTATTTCATAATATGTAAATGAACACAAAATAAATAATAATATGTATAAATAATTTGTATACAAAATTAATGTTCATTCCGTGCAAATGCAGATCTCAAATGTTATTTGATCATATCATTTCAAAAATACAAAGTTTTATATTGAAATGAGATAATGAATTATAACATCTGGATAATATCATTGAAATCTAATATTAATTAAATTGGTTTCTTAAAAAATATCAACGAACATGATGCTAATCATCAAACGTATATTGACAGTCTGTGACTATATTAAAACTTATAAAATGATAGTTGAACGATCATTCAATGTATATAAGTTTTGCTCTGTACATCCGTCGGTAACAAGGTCTACGATAAATAGGACAACGAAACGTCGTATTTAAGTTGGTTTATTAAACTATTTGTAACACCTGTCTCCTCCTCTCTTGAGAACGGCGTGCTACTACTGATAAAATATCGAATTAAACCGATTTATAAAAATATCAAATAACATATATTAAAATATTTAATAAAATAAAAGCGGGATAAATCATTTTTAAATTAGAAAAAAAAAAAAATATACACAAGATAAATTGTTTTTTTAACATTTAATAACCAGAATAATTTATATCGAAAATTCGTATAAAACCGAATGAAAACCGTTATAAAATACGCCGATCCCCAAGACACCAAACCGTTCAGATATCTGACTACTCGTCATGCTCACCTGAAAGGGGAAGAAAGAGGGGGTGAGCAACAGGGGAGTCACTCAGTGAGGTATGGGATGCTAGACACGCAAACCACTGACATGAGTAATAGAACTCCCACTATGGAAGTTTAGCTCTAACACGAACAAATACAATGCCTAGAGCATCACACAAAACAAACAATGCGATGATAGCATACCGCTAGTCCATACACCCCGCATTTCCTCATAAGGATATACATACTCTGCGTCGCTAGTACAGTATGTCTCTGTACCCCCGCCCATAACCAATCTGTGTCAGATGCAAACGTCTCTGCACCACGCACCACACAACAATCTGCATCAATAGTCCGAACGTCTCCGAACCCCCGCCCACCACATCTGCGTCGATAGCCCAGGCATCCATGAACCCCCGCACACCTCACATAGTCCCTACCGAATATCTATATATATATATATATATTATATTTATATATCATTAATTAACATCATACAATTCAATCATAGTTGAATCCTCTAAACCCCTAATTCCGGTTTACAATGAATTAACTAACTACCAATCACGACTCAAACAAACGGATCATGCTTCGAAATCTAAACTACGATAGGAAGAATTCTACACCAGTACGGGATTTACGAAATAGACCCTCACCTTTGCCACTGGCTGTCAACGGAAGATGGTCAACTGCAACACGAGAGAATCAATGACTTAGACTCAGAGTCTTAGGAAATAAAGTTCTAAAAATGGAAACTTTCCTAAAGTGGAAACTTACCTAAAACATTAATTTCCTAAAATAGTAACTTTCCTAAAATAGCAATTTTCCTAAAATAACAACTTTCCTAAAATAGAAACTATCCTAAAATGGCAAGTTTCCTAAACTGGATACTTCCCTAAATAGATTTCTACGACTAGAAATATGAAGGCGGCAACTTACCAGAAAACTCGCCGAAAGCTCGTCCGGAAATCCCGCCGGGAGCCTGTCGGAAATCCCACCCGAAAAAATTAACTAATGACTGGTCGTCAGATATTCCAACAACAACTCGTCACACGCAAAGAAAATACTTTGACTTGATGAGAAAAGGAAAAAAAAGGTGGAGTTTCTTATATAGGAGAAGGGAAAAGAGGAAGAAAACTTAAACTTCCAATGTGGGACAAAGTTAAAAAGAGGTTGTTGGGTTTTTAATTAAAAAAAGAACAAATGGACCTGACCCTAAGATAAGGGTCGTTACACTATTTTCTCCAGGGGATTCTGCAGAGTAGAGTTCTGAAGCTTCCGAATATGGTGATTAAGCATTTCTTCAAGCCTCTTCTTCCTGGCTTCCACAGCCACTTGGTACTTTCTCTCTTTCCCTTTTTCTATATATGTCTATGTCTCTTAGAGAAGCAAAATGAGAGATGGGTTTGGGTTTTTTTTTGCATGTTGTTTCAGACAATTCCTGTAGCTTTCTTTTCCAAATATATACAAGGAAGAAATGAGCAGACCACTGCGAAGCTGAGATCAGACGCGTCAATGATAACCTGGGAAGTGAAAATAGAAGATGGTCAGAAACTCACTCAAGGTTGGAAAGAGTTCGCTCTTGCACACGATCTTCGAATCGGTGACATGCTTATTTTCAGACAAGAGAAAGACATGGCTTTCCACGTGACACTCTTGGGACCCAGTTGCTGTGAGATTCAGTATGAGTCGTGTTTGGACGACAAGAACAAGCTTGGTGAGTTATGTTCTGTGTATGTCTAACTCTCCCCGTGGCTTATGGAAGTATAGAGAATAAGTTAAGACTATTTGCATGTGAGACTTATCTCTTCTTTTTCAGGAAATATTCCAAAGAAAAAGAAAGTGAAGAAGAATCAAAGAAAAGAAACGGAGTCTGCTTCACTAGATCCCTCTTGTTTTGTGGCCTATGTCTCGCCTGCGACCCTACGTCATGACAAACTGGTATTCTACTCCTCATTTGAACAACACTCTTATACTTGGTCTAAATTATATCAAAATGATGTTATGGTGTAATGAATT
>CAJHQQ010002791.1:0-57558 GCA_905132885.1 Moricandia moricandioides
TCTAATGCAAAGGAGTCTTATTCTTCGTTGAGTTTGAGTGTTTTTTTTCATGTTACACAAGAAGTGAATCCATTATATTCGTACCTTACCCAAGACAAAGCAAGGCGTTAGTCCATTGTGGTGGGGCAAATGAGTTGATTGTGTGATAGGCCTGTTGATAAAGAAGCGCAACCAGATGGTTGTTTCGAGTCCTTGTCCAAGAACACGAAGAACGGAGAAGAGTTACCACCTAATTCAAAGAACAGCGGTGATCTATGGTACTTGAAGCTGAAGGCAAGATGTGATCAGTGATTTTAAGCGCAGCTATTGGGGTGCTGTGATCCTTAGATCTTGAACAGTTCAGTGAGCTCACTTTCAAGCTGAACATTCATACTCAATTTAAGCTTGAGTTGGCTCAGTGAGCACAAGAGCCAAAGGTCAAAGACCCTTATTCCTAGCTACCCATTACAGATCATGAAGATGAACTTATCCGGTTTAGCAGTGGTGCATAACCAAGAAGGGCTATTCAGATTCAGCTCTTGGTGTGTCGATGGAAGAAAGGTTACTCTAGCAATGGGCTCAGTATTTGAGGTGGGTGAAGACTGATGAAGATCACAAGCATTCCATGAATAGCAAAGTCAGAAGTGATGTGTAAATGGTTTGAGATCAGGATCATGAAGCTATTCACTCTCCAACTTGATTCGTCCTATATTTTCGAGTCCCAAGCTTTGAGGGGAGGTTGCATTTGAGAAAGCCTTCTTATGCATCAGTGGAGGAGTTCTTGGTGGTTATTCAAGGAAGGGAAAAGCCATTCTGGTTAAGGCAGGTATAGAAGAAGAAGCAATCTCCAAGGCGGCTTCGGATAGATTGATGTGATTGGAGAGAAGCTGAGCAGATTCACTTCATGTCTCAGATGGGCTACTGAATGAAGAAGAAAACAAGGACTCAAGAGAAGACGAGCTTACTATCTCTATGAAACGCAGTTAAGTGTATGAGCCTTAATAACACAACAAGACGGTTGGAGTGAAAAGAGAGAGTGATCAAACAGTTTCAAGAGAAATTACAAGAATGTAGTTGGGTGTGTGAATCTGTACAACCATTGGGCATGCACAGATTCATTTAGGCCATGACCCATGTCATTGTGTCAATGAGGTGGTTACCAAGACATCAAAGACCCACTGGCCAATCCCTAGGCCTTGGAAGGCTCTACTCTTTTTTTCCTAGCAAGGTTTTGTCCCAAAGGGTTTCCTTCTAACGGCGTTTTTAATGAGAGACTCTTCAAGGTTCCAAAATTGACTTAAGGATAACCTGATTCAAGCTTGAGGGGCAGTGTAACTTGGAAAGAGATATAATAAGAGTTAATTAAGCAAGAGAGAGTGAAAGGCTGGGTCATCAGAGTACCAAGAAATAGATATGATCAGGTTCTTGGGTGCAAGAACTATTCTGTGTGAAGCATTGAAGATGGATCTTGTGTGCAAGAGAGCTGATTATCATCAATCAGGTCCAAGAGGCATGTTTGATCAACATCAGTGAAGGTTATGGAAGAAGTGGAAGCAAGTGACCGATCATTGAGTGTGGTTGTACCGGACTGTCACGGACATAATTGTACTGTCCAGACTCGAGCACTTCCTCCTCCAAACTTCTCCATATTTTGATAGCATCAAGCTCTGCATTGATGCCTAACACTCAGGAATCATCTGAGATTGAAGTTTGTATGCACAAAGCGAAGTGTGACGTGTTGAGAAGTCACCCAAAGTGAAGAGAATTCAAATAAAAGCCGTATGGGCTATGGTCTTAGCTTATAGTTGGTTCATGGAGTTGCCCTTTAACAGGATAACTATGTTCAGCAAAATGGCTTAGACATGCTGGAAAGATAGTTGTCTTGAGGGTTATTGAACCTGACAGTCCATGGAGGCAGATTCATAAAGTGCGAAAATACAAAAGAAGAGACCTGATCTCTTCTCACATCTTATTCTAGCCTAATGCAAAATGGTAGCAAATCAGCCTTGCAAAGATGGCCTACGACTTGTTACAGACTGCACAGCACAGGTAAGACCTAGGCTTGACCTCATCCGTAGAGATGTCCACTGTCAACGAAGAAAATGAGATGCTCCTTTAGTAAGGCTTTAGAGGTTGCAAATGTAAAGGCTAGATATAAGCTCAATTATCATTTTGTAAACTTTAAGAGAGGTTGGGTGAGATCCCTCCACTTTCAAATGCGAATACTCATTAGTTATTCTTGAATAAGGTTTCTCGCCTATTCCAATCTTTGCGCCTTTCTAAAGAGTTCTTCATGACACTCTTCTAATCTCTTAATTACCACCAGTTTCTGATATCAATAACAACTCTTGATAAGAATCAGAACCCCATCTCTCTTCACTCTTCAAAAACTCCTCTCTTCAGCCTTTTAATGGCTTGTTCTTACACACACGAATCAATACTATCCTCTAAAATCTCACATTATGCAACATCTCTTCTAGTCTCCACATTAAAATGTGACATCTCCGAACATTGTTAGTTGAATCTCACAGGTTTGAGAGTCCCTGTCCCAGCGACAAACTTTGCATGGAGCTTCAGCGTGCTCACTGACACACAAAGCCCCTCAGCTAAAAAGCAATGCCACTCTTTGACAGAGCCATCTATTTACTTCCCGTCACGGACCTAGTTCCTTTGAGTGATGCTTCTCCTAGTTTTGTGAAGGAGCATCAAGGGTGGTAAATGACTTGGTAAACAAACCTAGTTGCGCAAAAGTTAGATTTCGATCTCATGCCAATTGTATTAACTGGACTACTCTTCGTCTTGCTCTCCTTATTAGTCACTAGGTGATCCCACCTCAACTCAGTGTTGAGATGAAATAGCAAGAAAAGTATAGGAAAAGTCGAGTTCTAATCACATCTGAGAGCAAGGTGATCCGTACAACCTTAGGTTAGCTTGGAAAGAGTTAAGGCAAGAAAAAAGGATGATGGTGAGCAAAGAGGGACTTTCGAATCCCACTCTTTATTTGCCTAAAGGCAAGTTAATGATATTTGACAGGAAGCTTGGATATCACATGTTGAACATTAAGAAGACAGCCTCTGGACCAGTTAGGATTTATGCTCCACTCTCTAAAGTACTAACTTAGCTCGCCGGCTAGGACAGTTTGGAAGACCATTGCATGAGCCGTCAGCTCCTAGCTCTCTGGACAGACTTGGGGACCCTTTTTGGGATTCCTCACTCCCCTATGATTGTTTTATTACTTTACTATTTTCCTAAACCACTGCTAATATCACGTTCTGACTCTCCGCCTGTGAACCCCTAGGAACCTCTCTCCCTCGCATGAGTATTGTATTGTTCCAGAACAACAATTTAAGGCAATGGAATAAATCTTATTCTGCTTCCCTATAACTATCTCTCTCTCTCTCCAAAATGCTCTCTTCTTCTCCTGGCTTCGTTCAATTTCTAAGACATTTGTGTCAGTTCTTGGTCAGAAATTTCTCTCTGTTTCTCTTTTAAAAATTCACATGGTATCAGAGCACTTATGCTTCTTAGACCTATTCCTCTTCTTATCTTCTTCACTACTTCCCCGCCAACAAAAAATTTCTTCACTTCTTTCTCACTCTGGGCTTTGTTCACTTTGTTGCTTACATTTCCAGTCTAAAAACTTCTCTTCCATCTGCTTCAAGTATTTAAGATGAAAACTCCAAATAGTGTCTGGATTTCCAGTGACGCTTTAAAGGGTTAACTACCTCTTGTCTAGACTTGTCAAACTTCTTTAGGAGGAAGAGTCGGTCTCTGGTCCTATGTGACAGAAGAAACACCTTCAAACAAAACCATCTTAGGAGAGATGGTAATACGAGAATGTCTGCTACAAGGGCAAATGGCATCAGGAAGATCCATGGGTGTTGTCCATCATTCAAACAATCTTGAGGCCTCATCTTGGAAGCTTATCTACTGTGAACACTTCCAAAGAGCTTGTGGAATACTCTCAAAAGGTGTGCAAAACATTATCTAATCTTAGCAGAGTATTTTGAAGTTAAGAAGCTATCAACACTACTCCGTACCAGGAAAAGACATTGGAAGTCAACCAGCCACTTTGGCAAGTTCAGAGCCTTGTGGCTGAGTAGAGATGCGAGCACCATCGTAGTTGGCGACCCTTACTCAATTCTGATAGACAGGCGTGAACAAGAAAATATTTGCCTTGCTTCTGACCCTAAATCCGAGACGATACAAGACTTGCATCAAACATCTTGCTGAAGCTGCAGAATACTACCAACTTTGGAAAGAGGTGTGTTGCTCAAAATCCAGAAAGAGCAAGCCTCAGTGGGTCTCTTTGGAGGTAAAGAAGACACGTGTCCTAGCAATACCAGGCTGATGTTTTGCAAACAAGCAGTTTCTACCAACCTTGAAAGAAAGAAAGTCATATGGGTTTTGTGACCATCTGCAAGAATGAAGGGACATGGAAAGGACAAGTGCTGGATCCTTCACCCTCACCTCAAAACCATCAGCAAGTTCAGGACCCCATACAATGATGCAAAAGCACCACTTCTCTGGTGAAATGACGTGATCCAGCACTACTCAACCCATCTTTCGCGTCAACTTACACACACAAAGGTTGAACTGACGGTAAACCTTGGATCCGTAGCTGCCTGCGTTCAACCTGCAGGTACACTCAAGATGGAAACATAAAGGATCTTGACCAATTGAGGCTCTCATCAAAATACCTGCAAGGACAACTCTTGGAACACACCTGGTACTTCTTTACATGCTTCAACTATGGTATCTCTTTTGTATGGTTTAGCTGGTTTGAAATTGTACAAAAACCTTTAGTCTATAGATTCAGGAGCTAGCCACCATTCATTGAGTAAAGTGATCTGAACTTGATTATAAACAATTGTTCCGCCTTAGGAAATGTCTTTGACTTATGATAGCCTGAATTGGAGAAGACAGTACCAATTAAAGGAGTGGTGATCTATAGGTTGTTTAACAAGATTCTAACAGCTTTCTATTATGCCTAGTTCACCTCCGAATTTTTATAGTTAAAAAGGGCCCCATAATGACTTTGAGTTCAGTGTTACCTTCACTCTAACTGATGTCTACTTTCAGGATATTGACAACTAGTAAGTTGACTTGGTAAAGTGGCTTGACCAAGGGAGACTCTTACTTGCTGAAGACACCAAGCTTTCAAGCTGACTCTATCCTGATGCTTTAAAATGTCAAAGTTTTAATTCCCCTGAAGAGATAATGTGCATGTGATTAGGACATCTCACTCTCGTGCCTCTCTTGAACCAATCTGTCTGCCTAGTATTTCATTCCAAAAAATGGAAGCTTCGTTATCTTAGGCAAGCAGCATTTGCAAAACACGTGTTTCCCTAAATCTGTACAATCTATGAAAGTTGCTTTGATTTAATTCATTCTGATGTATTGTGGACTTGCTCCCTTGTTGCTTCTAGGAACATCATAAGTACTTATGTGGACGACTTATAGAAATGAGAGAATCCAAGAGTATACTGGGATATACACTTGCTAACAATCCAAGGAGAGGGGTGGTCTAGAGCTTCATAAACTTTCAACTTATGCTGTCTAACTCATTCAATATCCAACGATTAAAACTTTTTTAGATCAGATAATGGAGGAGAATGACACCAGCAAGCATTCAAGCAAACCAGTGTAGATAAAACAATGATGAATCCATCGGAACAAAGCTGTCAGTATACTCCACAGCAAAATGGTGTGGCTGAGAGAAAGAATAACATCTTATGGAGGTGGACCAGAAGCATGATTGTTCCAGACAAACCTTTACCAATGGGTTTTTGGGGGGATGCTGTAATGAACAGGCTTGCGACATTGAGTCAAATGAAAATCCGCTACAAGGTTTCCCAGTGATCAGTCTCCCCACGAGTCTACAACAACATAGACCAATCGATAAGATCACCTTCGGGTAATTTGGTTGCTTGTTTGCTTGTTTGAATGATCCCAGCGAGACACACCAGGAACAAGCTTGAACCAAAAGTGTGAGCCCAGAGGCTACTGATTCTATTGGAACTCACCTCACGCAGAAGGATGATAAGTGTTATTCACCAGAACACCAGGAGGGTTCTCTCTCTAGAGATGTTGAGGTTTGGTGAGCTCCAGAATGGCATACTATGATGGAGAAGAGTTGGGATCGAGTGAAAGACGCCTATAATAGCTCAATCCGTTTCGGGAATAGGCTGAAAATTCTGGAGTATGAGCAGGGTAATGCAAAGCCCTAAGGCATCAGTATAACCACCAGGAGAGGGTTGAGATTGAGACTGAGCCAAGACAGACCATCAGACTCCACAAAATGAAGAATCCAATGGAGGATTCTGAAAATTGAAGCTGACTTGCAAGTTCCTCACCTTGATCTGAGGGGGGAACCCAGAATGAACCACAACGAAGAAGTCAATATCTCATGATCAAGAATGAGAAACAAGAAAGTCATGGTGGAGTAATGATGAGGAAACACCAAACTGAAAGGAAAATGTAGAGAAACGGCAGCCATTAAGAGGTAGCACCAGGATAGACATCCACCTTCACAATTGGGTTGAACACCAAGTCTACTTCAACTCCACAAGCAATAGCTCATCCTATACAAGCTGTGTGTTCTCTAGCCCATTACCCTCAGGAACCATTAGTGTTTCAGTTGGAGAGCTGGACAGGATAGTACATTACCAAAGGTCTTAGAGGAAGCTACTGGAACACAAAAGAGTGGAGAGACTCAGTTCGGAAATGCGAAACCAATGCCATGATGGTAAAGGTATACATGGTATGAAGCAGTACTCCCAAAAAGTGGCAAGTAAGGCCAGTGAACATAGCGATGGGATTTCATCAATCAAACTAACAATGCTGATGGTACTGTGGAGAGGCGCCAAGACAAGACATTTTGCAAAGGGGTTCTTACTCAGAACTAATGGTAGACAGGTATATCTTGACACATTTTGCTGGCCAGTAGCAAAAGCTCACACCATAAGAATCATCCTTTCTTTAGCAGGCATGGAGTGGCGATCATTATGGCAGATGGATGTGAGAATGTTTCCTTAAAGGACGGAGCTTTGAAGAATTGAAGTTTTTCACATGAGACACCTAACCGTGGATAGGAGCACATCAGTGTCCAAGCCTGGCAATGTTCTTAGACTGAATGCAAAGCCATCTATGGGTTTAAACAATCCGACCTAAGGGCCTGTCATCACAAGCTCAAGCACCACAAGCTCAAGGGAAGAGCGATTTGTTGAAAATCCCGAAGTTTGATCCACACACTTCATTCACACTCACCAGTCAAAGGGGAAGGAATTAGTGGTGATTCTAGAGGCTATGTGGATATGATCGTCATCACAGGAAGTGACAAGGAAGTATCCTAACTAAATCATTCCTAATCAATCGATTCGAACAAAAGACTTGGTGAGTTAAAAGTACTTCTCTGAGGAGGGATTGAATATGCTACCGAATCTAAAAGCAGGGCTGTTCCTTATCAAAGAGAAGTAACACACTTGATTTGTTTGCTTGGAGCAGGTGATCTAGGGCTGTAAGAGTAGCCAAGACACCACTACGAAGATGGTTACAAGTCGGTGCCGTGAGGGGGAGTATGAGGACAAGGCCATATGAATATTATTGTCCATAGGCCATTAGCGAGAATGGTAATGCGAAAAATTCATCTATTACTTACCATACACCGAGACCAGATCTGTGTCTCTTGCTGTTCAAATCACAGTCAGTCAACATATGCAAACACAAAGGTGCATCACTGGAAATGGTAGAAAGGATCTTGAGATACTTAGGAGGCACCAGGACAAGAATATGGCTGCGGATGTGAACAAGAGCTACAGATTGTGTAGTTGTTGATGCAGTATTTGTGCTGGTAATTAGCAGTAGAACAGCGCGTCTACAACAGGCTATCTGTACTTCATTGGAGGAAACTTAGTCACGGGTAGCAGCAAGAAAGCAAAAGATAGTGTATCGCATGTTCACGAGTGCTGAAGCGAGTTAGTAGAGCAATGAGGAACGCTACGACTAGTGAGCTCATTTGGATAGGAACCTATTAAGACTTGCGGCATAAGACCTTACAACTCCCATCACCAGTGCATTGGATAAGCCCACGTGTAGCAATACACATAGCATCCAACACGTGTGTTCCATGGACGAGGACATGACACACTTGAGTAGATGTCTACAAGGTCAGACAAGCTGTTGGGCAGCAAGTTATCTACCTGCGTTACACACGAAGTGAAGATCACAGATTGGCATAGTACTCTGTACCAGAGGAGCCAGGCAAGTTCTTAAGGTCTGTAGTTTCAATCATTCTCAAGCTTAGACTCATGGAATTGCCCCTCACCTGAATCTCTAGCCATGAGGTGTTCTACCCTTTTTCCTTGGCATGAGTTTTCTCCCAGGGTTTTTCCTAAGCTAAAGGTTTTAATGATGGAATGCCTTCATTGTTATCCAAGCTTGACATCACTAGGTCAAGCATTGTAGGGGAGTGTTGAGACTGAGCAGAATATAGTGAACGGAGGAAAGTCGATTCAAGATACTGGGAAGCAAGGTGATCCGTCACCAGGGTTTTACAGCTTTGAGTGTAAGGCAGAAAAAGAGAGAGTGGAGTCAAGGGGATTTCGAATTTCCCAGCTAAATTTGCCTAAGTCAAGTTCTGCAATTTGGACAGGAGGCTGGATACACATAGTGAAGATAAGCTGGAGACCAGCCTTGCCAGTTAGGATATGTGTCACTCTCCAAGACTGACTTGCTTTGGCTCTCCTGGACAGTTAGGGACCACTATCTGACTCGTAGATCCGTGCTCCTGCGACAGTGCGGGACCATTTTGAACTCACTCTCCCGTGATTGGTCTTATTGTTTTCACTTACTTTACTATTTGTCCTAGGAACCCTCAGGAACCTCTCGTCCCCTCTATATATGTATTGCTTCGCCAGTGAGTTGTTTTCTCACTTCAGGTTAACATAGCCATCATGTATCACACGTCTATCTGATTGCCAAGGCCTTCCTAGGAGGATGTGACTAACTTCCATTGGCAACACATCACACAAAATTTCATCCTCATATCGCCCAATAGCAAGAGGTACCACCACTTGACTTGATACCTTCATTTCACCTTCTTCATTAAGCCATTGTAGCCGGTAAGGTTTTGGATGCCTTTGAACCTTCAATCCCAACTTCTTTACCATTGTCTCACTAGCAACATTGACACAGCTTCCTCCATCTACAATGAGGCTACAAACCTTTCCTTGCACCATACACTGGGTATAGAACAGATTTTCTCGTTGCTCAAGTTCCTCAGTCTTTGTTTGTAGATTCAAGAGCCTTCTAGCTACCATCAGTCTCCCTCTCACTGGTTCTTCTTCATATTCTTCCTCTGATTGCTCGTGATCATATTCTGTTTTGTCATCTTCAGACTCATATTCTCCATTCTCAAACAGAATCATGATCCGTTTGTTGGTGCATTCATTGGCATAATGCCCTCTTCCTTGGCATTTGAAGCACTTGACGTCTCTAGCCCTTGAACTGGTAGCCACGGCCTTTCCTTTATCCTTCCCAAACACCGCAGTTGGCTTTGCTTCCTCTTTAGGATATGGTTTGCTCTCCTTAGTGTAGGCTGGCTTTTCCTCCTTAGGGGTATGAAACTTTGAAGTCCCATAACTAGTGCGTGAGTGTCCCTTTATTTTAAGCTGTTGTTCCACAAGAATAGCCTTATGCAACATCTCTTCTAGTTCCACATAATGTTGCATCTCCACATTGTCTTGAATCTCACGGTTGATTCCTCTTAGAAACCGTGACATGGTTGCTTCTCTATCCTCAGAAACACAAGCTCTCAGCATAAGCAGTTCCATCTCTTGAAAGTACTCTTCCACGGACCTAGATCCTTGAGTGAGCTTCCTTAGTTTCTGATGGAGATCACGGTGGTAATGACTTGGAACAAACCTCTTGCGCATAGCCATGATTCAACTGGATACTCTTGGTTGCGTCTCCTAGTAGTCACTAGTTGATCCCACCAACTCAGAGCATAATCATAGAACTCAGTAGCTGCTATTTGAATCTTTTGAGCTTGAGTGTACTGCTGACAATCAAAGACAAGCTCTATCTTCTTCTCCCACTCCAAATAGGCATCCGGATCAGCCTTGCCATAAAAGGGAGGTATCTTTATCTTTAGTCCAGCAAGATCATCACGTTGATGTCTTCTTCCTTCTTGATCACGTCTTTGCCTTCTCCGGCTGTCTCTAGAAGAAGAGCTATGGTGGTGTTCATAGTAGTTGTCAATTTCTTGCGATCCAGCATGCTCACGCTGGTTCCTTCTAGATTCTTCTGGTTCTTGTTGAGTTTGGTTCACCCTTTCTCTTCTAGGCTCATTGCTGTTCCCCTGACCAGTAGCTTGCCTCATCTCTAGCCTTAATTCATCACGGAGTTCCCTTATACTGGCCTTAATCATATCAGCAACCGTGGAGATCATCGTTTGGTTTAGTTGATCAGTCATTTGATCCCTCAGTAGCTTGTTCTGCCTTACAAGTTTTGCTTCCTCCTCTGACTCGTTCACCATGTACCTGAATCAGAAAGAACTTAAACAAGTAAGTTGTTCAAGAGAATTCAAATAAATTGAGCAATCGCAACAAAACCCGCTTTTCAAAAGGTTCAAAAGAACAAACTTGTAGATCACGGATCAGAGAATTCAACCGACAAATATTCAGATCAGATTAATCAGTTTAAGTTTTATGAAATCAGAACCTAAGATGAATACGATCAAATCAGATTAGATCACAAAGCTAAAGCAAACAACTTCAATCGCAAGTGATTCAACAGTTCAAACGATTCGATTACTTCTTTCACACGGATCAGTTTAGTTTGAATCCAAATATGGTAAGAACTTTTAGATCTATCAGGATTCAACACAGATGGATCAATATCAAACAAAAATGTGATTAGATTCTACGAAAAACAACAACAAATCACAGATCGATCAATCGGTTTTATGAGAAGTCAAAAAGTTCGACTTAAAACCAAAGAGAGATCGAGAACTTCCCTATCCAGAGTTGCTCTGATACCACTTAATATGATCCTAGGATGTTGCTCTGGATCAGATGGGATAGATCCTTGCCTAAACGAATCAGAGACTCAAGTTTATCAAGGTATGTGGATCGATTGGTGACACAAAGAGATGCGGATGGACTCCTTGATACTCCTAGGATCAAGATCAGATATGACACACCAAACTAGAACCCTTAGACGCCGGATATGACTCACCAGCAAGCTCTTACACTCGACAAAGAAGAGAGAAAGAGTAGACAAAAGGTCTTTGATAAAAGACTGCTTGATTGAGAAAGAAAGTTTACAAGTGTTTAAATAGAGAAACTGAGGCATATGCCTTTAGGTTTCGAGAAATAACATAACATAGAAACTATTGTCTAAAACATAACATAAGATAAATAGATAGAGTAGTCTCCTTTAGGTTTGGACCGATATTAGCACCTAGGTGATGTGTGAAGTAGCTTGTGGCCTCGTTAAAAACCTTCCTCCGGAAAACCTCTTTGGGACAAAACCAAGAGCAAGGAAAAGAGCACACACAAGTACTTGCCTAAGTACTAACTCAGCTAGATGAGGAGATAGCTTGAATGGTGATCAAGGTATCTCGGATCATCAAGCTTTGTCCAAGACCTTCTTCTTGTTTCCATACGAGTCTAAGTAATCCTCCAATGGCTCCATTTAGTTTCTTAGTTATAGAACGAGTCATGTGACCTTCTGGAATGGCTAAGACATCTTCACTAGCTGATTGATCCATGGTTGCATTCCTGGTTACATCCTCTTCCTTGTTGTACTGGTCCATGATCACATCAACTAATAAAAATAGAATGAATCATGATGTAAGAAGCTTGATTTGGACTCATAAATCAGTGTAGAATCACCCTGAAGTTGAATCAAGATCATAGGAGTTATGATGAAGAAGTTATCCCACTTTTAACCGAAGTGATCCCAGTTTGCCCTGTTTTGAGATTTGGCAATTTCTTCTTGATACTAATAAAACTAGAATTAATCACGATGTAAGAAGCTTGATTTGGACTCATAAATCAGTGTAGAATTACCAGGAATTTGTATCAAGATCATGGGAGTTATGATGAAGAAGTTATCCCACAATTAACCGAAGTTATTCCAATTTACCCTGTTTAGAGATTTGACAATTTCTTCTTGATAATAATAAAACCAGAACGAATCTAGATGTAAGAAGCTTGATTTGGACTCATAAATAACTTTAGAATCACCCTGAAGTTGAATCAAGATCATAGGAGTTATGATGAAGAAGTTATCCCACTTTTAACCGAAGTGACTCCAATTTACCTTGTTTGGAGATTTGGCAATTTCTTCTTGATTCTAATCAAACCATAATGAATCAAGATGTAAGAAGCTTGATTTGGACTCATAAATCAGTGCAGAATCATCCTGAAGTTGAATCAATATCATTGGACTTATGATGAAGAAGTTATTCCACTTTTAACCGAAGTGATTCCAATTTATCTTGTTTGGAGAATTGGCAATTTCTTTTTCATTCTAATCAAACCAGAATGAATCACGATCTAAGAAGCTTTATTTGTTCTCTTAAATCAGTGTATAATTACCCTGAAGTTGAATCAATATCATAGGAGTCATGATGAAGAAGTTATCCCACTTTTAGCCGAAGTGATTCCAGTTTGCCATGTTTGGAGATTTGGCAATTTAGTCTTGATACTAATAAAACTAGAATAATCACGATGTAAGAAGCTTGATTTGGACTCATTAATCACTGTATAATCACCCTGAAGTTGAATCAAGATCATAGGAATTATGATGGAGAAGTTATCCCACTTTTAACCGAAGTGATTCCAGTTTACCCTGTTTGGAGATTTAGCAATTTCTTCTTGATACAAATAAAACCAGAATGAATCACGATGTAAGAAGCTTGATGTGGACTCGTCAATCAGTGCAGAATAATCCTGAAGTTGAATCAATATCATTGGACTTATGATGAAGAAGTTATTCCACTTTTAACCAAAGGATTCCAGTTTACCCTGTTTGGAGATTTGACAATTTGTTTTTGATTCTAATCAAACCGGAATGAATCACGATGTAAGAAGCTTTATTTGTACTCATAAATCAGTTTAGAATCACCCTGAAGTTGAATCAATATCATAGGAGTTACGATGAAGAAGTTATCCCACTTTTAACCGAAGTGATTCCAGTTTGTCATGTTTGGAGATTTGGCAATTTAGTCTTGATACAAATAAAACCAGAATGAATCACGATGTAAGAAGCTTGATTTGGACTCATAAATCAGTTTAGAATCACCCTGAATTTTAATCAAGATCATAGGAGTTATAATGAAGAAGTTATCCAACTTTTAACCGAAGTGACTCTAGTTTACCCATTTTGGAGATTTGACAAGATGTAAGAAGCTTGATTTGGACTCATAAATCAGTTTAGAATCATACTGAAGTTGAATCAATATCATTGGAGTTATGATGAAGAAGTTATCCCACTTTTAACCGAAGTGATCCCAGTTTGCCCTGTTTTGAGATTTGGCAATTTCTTCTTGATACTAATAAAACCAGAATGAATCAAGATGTAAGAAGCTTGATTTGGACTCATAAATCAGTGTAGAATTACCCGGAATTTGAATCAAGATCATGGGAGTTATGATGAAGAAGTTATCCCACTTTGATAAACCCCTGATGAGGAGATCCTTTTGTCCATGATACTTTTGAAGGAAGATCTGATGGTTTTGAGAGAGATATGGGTTGATTTTGATGCCTTCTGGGTGGAATTGCCACAACATGGGCGTTCTTCTTAGCAAGAATTATTGCAGTAGGATAATGGCTAGGAGGATTTGAATGATGGATGGATTGATTGGATGATCTTCAGAAATGATCTATGAACTGATCAGATCTTGTGTAGATGTGTCTAAGATCAAGAGAATGAACCCTGTTTTAGATCAAAGACAAGTTTCAGAGAATGAACTCTTTAGCAATTAGTGTTCAAAGATGAACATAGGATTCACAAGCTTTCTGGAAAAGTTTTTGATAAAAAGAGTGAATGTTTTTTTCAGAAACAAAAGAGAGTTTAAGTAGAGAAGAAGAAAATTGAAAAGCCCTAAAATTGTAGAAAAATAAGAAAAACTTAATTAAAACTAAAATTGTCTTGAAAACTCAAGAATTATTTATTTTGGCTGACTCCTTGACTTGAAATTTGTGGCTAGCCTTGCTGAAAGAAAGAATGGATCCTCAACTTGTGTATTGATCTTCTTTTAGACACAGAAAAAGGCATAAATCATCCATGGGGCTGATCCACATCTTCTCCATCTTGTTTGACATGATTTTCACAGCAAAAGTAAGTTGATTATGCTCCATTCCAGACTTACATTCATCTTCAAGCTTTCCATTCAGCCATCCCGGTTTATCCTTGACCGCATAGTCCTCTGACTCAAGCATGGTTGCATCATCCCCTCCTCCTTTTAAAAGATTTGTCCTCAAATCTGTATCTCCTACATCAAAAGGAAACAAGTAAGAGGCGAGGCAAATAATCAAGAAAATAAGCATGAAAGCAACATCAAAGTAAGTTTTTGGACAGAAACTTCCTTGGAGTTTTGAAGCCATGTTCCTCAAGTACTTCAATCTCCAAATTTCAGGCTTGTAAGATTTGTATTTTCTATTGTTCCTTGCAACCCTCTGAGACTGATCATGCTGTTCCTGGATATTCAAAACAGAGACTAGAAATCCAGTGTCATATAGGAAAAACAGGTTTTTAATCTGATCAATAGCCAAGCATTTCTGTCTGAGAACATGTTGCACTTGTTTGAGACTTCTAAGATACACATCAAAGTAAGTAGTGTAAACCAAAATTGTATCAAGACACTCAATAACATAGAACAACTTCAATTTGTGCCTACTTTTCTCAAAATCAGAAGACAAATGATTAAGTACAAATTGAGAATCATTTAGCAAAGAATCAGCATGTTTATCAAAGAAGGTGTTATAAACCAGAATGTCATCAAAGCTCAAAACAACACAATTCACAAGCAATGATCTCAAAACATGCCAAGATTTTTCAGTTTCAGAACATAAACTAGCAAGTTTCAAATCAGAATCAAGAACAACTTCAGTTTCAGCCCTAAGTTCTTTTAGTACCTGAGACTTCCTAGGTTTGTCCAAAACATAAGCATATGCAAACAAACCACCAGTGATCAGTTTATGACTAGAAACACTCAGATCAAAGCCATTATCTTTAAAACAAGCAACAAAATCACAAGGTTTTCTAAGACAAAAATCAGATTTTTGCAGAACAAACTTTTGTGTCTTTTTAGAGTGATCTAGGCTTCTGTGATGTTTCTTAAATTGATCAAAACTCAAAAAAAGACTAGGGTTGATTTCATTACCACAGGAAAAATGTTTTTGATCAAAAGATTTATCTAGTTCAAATTTATTAAAAGAATGAATCATGTTGTCAAAAACAGATTTTGAAACACAAAATTCTTTCACTTTTTCAAGACCAAAACGTTTTACATCACTGGAACTAACCATAACAAACAAATCAGGCACAAAATTAACCATATTAAGGTCCTTACGGTCCTCTTGAGAGTTCAAAGAGAATGACTTAGCATCCTTTTCTGCTTCAATGTTGTTTGGCTGCTCCAACTCTTCTTCTGGTGGTAAACTCTTTTGTGCTTCTTCTGCTGAGTTTTCTTCTAAGAACTGAGATACTAAAACAAGACTACTCGGATGCACCGGTTCAAAAGAGTTTAGTTTATCACAAGAACTACTGATAGCAAGTTCAGATTGAGGAGAGAAAAGAGAAAACTCATTTTCTGCCTCAGGTTCTTTTATTACCTTCGATGGCTCTGTTTTCAGTTCTTGGACAATTTGCTCCTGCTTGCTACAACCCTTTGGATCAGCAACTCCTGAGGAAGGTCGTGAGGTTGGTCTCCTTTGCTGGTCTGTTACAAAATCTTGCAGTACTTGTTGTGCAATCTTTTTGAAATCATCTTGAAACTGTTGGTTGTCCAAATAATCAAGTGCTGCTGGTTGTTTCTGAGACTTATTTATGGGATCACGACCATAGGAAGCTCCTGTCTCTTCTATGGCATGTATAGGACGTTATCTGCTCCTCCTAGTTGGTTCATCTTGCCTCACTGGTCGTGGCTTTTCCTGCACAAAATCAGAATGGTTAAAAACCGACTTTTCTTTTCTTAAAGAATTCTGTCTTTTTCCCAGCACACTCTTTGTGGAAGAACTGAATTGATGATGATGTGTGCTCCTCTTTTTAATCTTTTCCAGTGTCCTCCTGGACTGTATCCTTTCCTGCTCATAACCAGACTCATCAATATCATATGAATCTCTTTTTCGCATAGACTTTTTCTCTTCTTTTCAAGGCTGCTTTTGTTGCAGTGTCAAACAGGTTGTAATCTAACTCCTTCTCAGGACGTCTCCTCCTGAAATTGCTTCCTCCAGACATGGCTTCCTGTTAGAATCTCAACAAGAAAAATTAGCACAATAACAGATAGCATAAGCCTCACAATCTCTCAAGTGTTTCTCTCTGATTTTTCTGTGATTTTTTTTTTCTGTAAATCCAGTAGCTCAGCAACAAACAAAGGACAAACCAGGATGGAAGAAAAGCGAGCATACTCAGCTAACACCAGCTGATGTGAGTGTGACTGACCTAAATGACCTGGAAGAGCTAAGTGACACTACCTTAGAGTTGAATGAGAGTGACACTGAAGCTGCCATGGACCTAGCTGGACAAGTGATTTTTGGCCCAAAAAAAAGAAGATGGATCAGATTTGTTTCTCTCAGCCCAAAAGAAGTTCAAGCCCAAAGTTAAGGATCCATTATCTCTTTCTGATGAATCAGCCACGAAATTCAAGTCCAAGAAACCATTGCAACCCATGGAGAGTTCATAACAAATTCATTATGGGTCTATTTCATGCCAAATTCGACCAGCCTTTTCTTCAGTCCATTTCTAGCCCATTCTCACCAAAAATACCAAGAGAGAGTCAGCAAGAAAGTCAAGGTCGTGGTCAGGCAAAGAGACATTCAACAAAAACCTTATTCTGGTCCAAAATCAAGTCTATATTCCTAGTTTCTAAGTTTCTTGTTTTATGCACTTGTCTTTTGGTTTCCACATCTTTTGTAACCTATATAAGTGTAGGCACGACCAGAATAATAGACATTCACCTTTTTATCGAAATTCTCTCTAAATCTGTGAATCCCTTGTTCAGCAACAAACAAAGATCAAGCTTTAGAGTACAATCCCCAACCCCAAAACAGAAGAAAGAGATAGAAAGATTGCAAGATTTTTGTTTGCAAGAGGCTTTACCACCAGGGCTGGATTTCTCCTCAGCCAGGATGGATTTCTCCTCAGCCAAGTTGGATTTCTCTTCAACTTTTCTTTTGATTTTTTTTTTTAAAAACTGGTTGGCCCTCTTGCAGATTTAACAGATAGAAAGATAAGAGATTTCTGGAAAAATTGTAGAAAAAATTGCAGAGAATAGAAAACAGATTCCCAAAACAAAAAGAAGTGGAAAAGTTTTAGAATCAAACCCCAGATCAAGAGGCTTCAAATCTGCTCTGATACCACTTGATGAACCCATGATGAGGAGATCCTTTTGTCCCTGATACTTTTGAAGGAAGATCTGATGGTTTTGAGAGAGATCTGGGTTGATTTTGATGATGATGGATGGATTGATTGGATGATCTTCAGAAATGATCTATGAACTGATCAGATCTTGTGTAGATGTGTCTAAGATAAAGAGAATGAACCCTGTTTTAGATCAAAGACAAGTTTCAGAGAATGAACTCTTTAGCAATTAGTGTTCAAAGATGAACATAGGATTCACAAGCTTTCTGGAAAAGTTTTTGATAAAAAGAGTGAATGTTTTTTTCAGAAACAAAAGAGAGTTTAAGTAGAGAAGAAGAAAACTGAAAAGTCCTAAAATTGTAGAAAAATAAGAAAAACTTAATTAAAACTAAAATTGTCTTGAAAACTCAAGAATTATTTATTTTGGCTGACTCCTTCACTTGAATTTCGTGGCTAGGCTTGCTGAAAGAAAGAATGGATCCTCAACTTGTGTATTGATCTTCTTTTAGACACAGAAAAAGGCATAAATCATCCATGGGGCTGATCCACATCTTCTCCATCTTGTTTGACATGATTTTCACAGCAAAAGTAAGTTGATTATGCTCTATTACAGATTTAGATTCATCTTCAACCGTTCCATTCAGCCATCCCGGTTTATCCTTGACCGCATAGTCCTCTGACTCAAGCATGGTTGCATCACACTTTTAACCGAAGTGATTCCAGTTTACCATGTTTGGAGAGTTGGCAATCTCTTCTTGATAATAACATAACCAGAACGAATCACGATGTAAGAAGCTTGATTTGGACTCATAAATAAGTTTAGAATCACCCTGAAGTTGAATCAAGATCATAGGAGTTATGATGAAGAAGTTATCCCACTTTAAACCGAAGTGATCCCAGTTTGCCATGTTTTGAGATTTGGTAATTTCTTCTTGATACTAATAAAACTAGAATTAATCACGATGTAAGAAGTTTGATTTGGACTCATAAATCAGTGTAGAATTACCCGAAATTTTAATCAAGATCATGGGATTATGATGAAGAAGTTATCCCACAATTAACCGAAGTTATTCCAGATACCCTGTTTGGAGATTTGACAATTTATTCTTGATAATAATAACACCAGAACGAATCACGATGTAAGAAGCTTGATTTAGACTCATAAATAACTTTAGAATCACCTTGAAGTTGAATCAAGATCATAGGAGTTATGATGAAGAAGTTATCCCACTTTTAACCGAAGTGACTCCAATTTACCTTGTTTGGAGATTTGAAAATTTCTTCTTGATTCTAATCAAACCATAATGAATCAAGATGTAAGAAGCTTGATTTGGACTCATAAATCAGTGCAGAATCATCCTGAAGTTGAATCAATATCATTGGACTTATGATGAAGAAGTTATTTGATGAAACCTTGGTGAGGAGCTCCTTTTTGTCCCTGATTCTTTGAAGGAAGATCTGATGGTTTTGAGAGAGATCTGGGTTGATTTTGATGATGATGGATGAATTGATTGGATGATCTTCAGAAATGATATGAACTGATCAGATCTTGTGTAGATGTGTCTAAGATCAAGAGAATGAACTCTGTTTGTGATCAAAGACAAGTTTTGCTTGCAGAGAATGAACTCCTTTTTGTCCCTGATTCTTTGAAAGAAGATCTGATGGTTTTGAGAGAGATCTGGGTTGATTTTGATGATGATGGATGAATTGATTGGATGATTTTCAGAAATGATATATGAACTGATCAGATCTTGTGTAGATGTGTCTAAGATTAAGAGAATGAACTCTGTTTGTGATCAAAGACAAGTTTTGCTTGCAGAGAATGAACTCCTAACAATCAGTGTTCATGGATGAACAAGGGATTCACAGATTTAGAGAGAATTTTGATAAAAAGGTGAATGAATTTTTCAAAGAGTTCTCAAAGAGTTTATGTAGCAGAAACAGAAGGTAAAAGGTCCTTAATACTTGTAGAAACTCGAAATTAAAAGAGTAGAAATACTTAGACAAGTCCAAAGACTGAATAAGTGAAAAGTTGGCTCTTTTCCTTGGCTTGATTTTCAAGTTGGTTTGGGTCTTGTTCAGAGTAAACCAAAGCAGCAATTGATTTCTTCAGTCTTCTGGTTTGTGATCTAGTAACTGGGCCTTTAGACAAGCAGAATGGATCCTTATCTTGATTGGTTTGGGCCGAGTAAGATGCATCTGATCCATGTGAAAGATTGGGTCGAAATATATCATCATCAGCTCCCATCACGCCTTGAGTATCAATCTGGTTCAGCTCATCTAGCTCCTTTTCAGTGTCACTCTCATTCAGCTTCAGTTCTGCTACTGGTTTAGTCATGGTTGCATCATCCCCTCCTCCTTTAAAAGGATTTGACCTCAAATCCAAATCATCTGCACAGAAAGGGATCAAGTCAACAACATTGAAAGTAGAGCTAACAGCATACTTACCTTGAAGATCAATTTTGTAAGCATTTTTGTTGATGCGTTCCAACACTTTGAAGGGTCCATCTGTTCTTGGCAAGAGTTTTGACTTTCTTTCAGCAGGAAATCTATCCTTTCTCAAGTAAATTGACACCAAATCTCCTGGTTCTAGTATCAACTCACGCCTCTTCTTGTTGGCATGCTTCTCATACTCTTAGTCCTTTCTTCAATGTTCTTTTTAACCTGTTGATGCAAAGAAACCACATACTCGGCCTTGGCCTTTCCATCAAGGTTAGTCTGCTCATTAAGAGGTAAAGGTAACAAATCCAGAGGAGTCAAAGGACTAAAACCATACACAATCTGAAAGGGAAAGAACTTTGTAGCCCTATGCACTGAATGATTGTAAGCAAATTCAACATGTGGCAAACAATCTTCCCAAGACTTAATGTTTTTCTTAACCACAGTTCTTAAGAGAGCAGATAAGGTCCTATTGACTACTTCAGTTTGCCCATCAGTTTGTGGGTGACAAGTAGTTGAGAACAAGAGTTTAGTTCCTAATCTAGACCAGAGAGTCTTCCAGAAGTAGCTAAGGAACTTGGTATCTCTATCAGACACAATGGTTCTAGGCATTCCATGTAAACGCACTACTTCCCTAAAGAAAAGATCAGCAACATTCACAGCACTATCAGTCTTATTGCAAGAAATGAAGTGAGCCATTTTAGAGAACCTGTCAACAACAACAAAGATAGAATCTCTGCCTCTCCTAGTTCTTGGCAATACAAGCACAAAATCCATTGAAAGATCAACCAATGGTGCAGTAGGAATGGGAAGAGGAGTGTACAAACCTTGAGGCCGGTTTTTGGCTTTGGCTTGAGTGCAAACTATACATCTGCTGCAATGCTTCTCCACGTCCTTTCTCATGCTTGGCCAGAAGAAATGTTCTTTCAAGATGTTGAGGGTTTTAGCTACACAAAAGTGTCCCATCAGGCCTCCTCCATGTGATTCCCTGACATATAATTCCCTCAAAGAACATTTAGGCACACACAAACGGTTGTCAAAGAATAGAACCATCTGCTTGATAGTACTTGCCACTGGTATGCATCTCACTGTTTTTAAAATACTCTTTGAAATCAGGATCATCAGCATAGTAAGTTTTTACTTGTTCAAAACCTAACAACTTAGTTTCCATTGAAGACAGCAAATTATACCTTCTAGACAACGCATCAGCTACCACATTTTCTTTACCTTGCTTGTAATGGATAACATAAGGAAAGGTTTCAAGAAACTCAACCCATTTGGCATGGCGCTTGTTCAGCTTGTGTTGTCCCTTTAGATGTTTGAGAGACTCATGATCTCTGTGTATCACAAACTCTTTCGGCCAAAGATAGTGCTGCCAGGTTTCAAGTGCTTTGATCAAGGCATAAAGCTCCTTGTCATAAGTGGGATAGTTCAGCATAGCTCAACCAAGTTTCTCACTGAAATAGGCGATTGGCCTCTTCTCCTGCTTCAGCACCGCTCCAATTCCTACACCGGATGCATCACATTCAATCTCAAAGGTCTTAGAAAAATCAGGAAGAACAAGTAATGGAGCATTAGTCAACTTCCCATTCAGGTTTTGAAAAGCTTCTTCTTGCGCTTTTTCCCATTTAAAACCCACATTCTTCTTGATAACTTCCGTGAGAGGTGCTGCAATGGTGCTAAAGTCTTTGACAAACTTTCTGTAGAAGCCAGCTAGTCCATGGAAACTTCTAACTTCACTCACACTCGTAGGACTTGGCCAATCTCGGATTGCTTTCACCTTTTCTTCATCAACCTTGATTCCATGGGCTGTAACAACAAAGCCTAAAAACACAAGGTGATCAGTCACAAAAGTACACTTTTTAAAGTTAGCAAACAGAGACTCTTTCCTAAACACTTCAAGAACAGCTTTCAGATGATTCACATGCTCATTCAAACTCTTGCTGTAGATCAGAATATCATCAAAATAAACTACAACAAAGTGACCTATGAATGCTCTAAGAACATGATTCATCAACCTCATGAATGTACTAGGTGCATTAGTGAGACCAAATGGCATAACTAGCCACTCATACAAACCATGTTTGGTTTTGAATGCAGTTTTCCACTCATCTCCTTCTTTCATCCTAATCTGATGATATCCACTTTTTAAATCAACTTTAGAGAAAACACAGGAACCATGCAATTCTTCTAACATATCATCAAGTCTAGGGATAGGATGTCTGTACTTTACAGTGATATTGTTGATGGCTCTGCAGTCTACACACATGCGCCAGCTTCCATCTTTCTTTGGCACCAAGAGGACTGGAACAGCACATGGACTCATGCTTTCTCTTATGTGGCCTTTCTCCATCAACTCATCAACCTGCCTCTGTAGTTCTTTAGTCTCTTCAGGATTGGTTCTATAAGCTGGCCGATTGTGAAGAGAAGCTCCAGGAACAAGATCTATTTGATGTTCAATCCCTCTGATTGGTGGCAATCCCTTGGGGCTCTCCTTTGGAAATACATCAGAAAACTCCTGCAAAAGAAGCTTAAACTCACTCGGTATAACCGGTTCATGGTCAGAAGAGGTCATTAGTGATCCTTTAAAGAAAAACAAAAGCATTGACTGTTGGAGATACATAGCTTTCTTAACCTCACTGTTTTTGGCCATGAGGTGAATCTCCTTTTCTTTCTTTTCATCAGGTGATTTCTCTTTTTCTTTAGCTTCTTGTCTCCTGAGCTTGAGTTGAACTTGGTCTTGATGAACCTCCTGAGGTGACAAGGGAGCGAGAACAATCTTCTTCTCTCTATGGGTGAAAGAATGGCGATTTGTGAACCCATCATGGATGGCTCTCTTATCATACTGCCAAGGCCTTCCAAGGAGGATATGGCTGGAGTCCATAGGAAGAACATCACACACTATCTCATCTTGGTATCTCCTAATGGTTATAGGAACCATAACTTGTTCTGTGACCTTTAACTCACCATCTTCATTCAGCCACTGAAGCAAGTAAGGTCTAGGATGTTTTCCAGTTTTCAGACCAAGCTTTGCCACAAGAGATTCACTAGCCACATTAGTACAGCTTCCACCATCTATAATCAGACTGCAAACCTTATCATAAATATTGATACGAGTGTGAAAAAGGTTCTCTCTTTGATCATGCTCCTCTGGCTTGGACTGAACTTTCAAGGATCTTCTAGTGACCAGAAGCTCTCCACGCACTGGATAGTCTACAGCTTCTTCATCAGTAACCTCAGCCTTCTCGTCCTCAGAAATCAGTTCACCACTCTCAAGCAAGATCATGACCTTCTTGTTATTGCACTCACTGGCATAGTGACCAAATCCATGGCACTTGAAGCACTTCACAGCAGCTTTCAACATCAAGATCTCCATCTCCTGATAGTAGTCCTCAACACCCCTGCTTCCTTGGGTAAGTCTTCTCAGCTTCTGATGAACTTCCCTACTGTAATGACGAGGAACAAAGCGTTTCTTCATAATAGTTTTGAGTTCAAACCATGAAGACACTTGTGGCTCTCCTGTTCTCCTCCTGGTTGTAACAATCTGATCCCACCAGTGTAGAGCATAACCATTGAACTCAGTAGCAGCTAGTCTCACTTTCTTAGACTCTGAATAATTCTGGCAATCAAACACCAGCTCCATCTTCTTCTCCCACTCCAGATAAGCATCAGGATCGTTTGTACCACTGAAAGATGGTATTCTGAGCTTGAGGTTGCCAAGACTGTCGTCTGGTGTGTCCATGGGTGCTTGGTGGGTGTGGGTTCTGGTTAGTGAAGCTACTCTAACTGATTTAGATACATCAGTACTTCTCCCTGAAGAGGAATCACGACCATCAGTCTCTCCTGTTGCAACTCGTTTTCCCCTCCTCTTGCTCCTAGCATCCTTTCTAGCCTGAGAAGTCTAACCATAAAAATTATCAGTATTTTCATTAAAAAGATTACTGGATTTTATCTTTTTCATGATCTCAGATATCATTGCTTCCATCTGCAATTTATTAAAGTTAACAAAAGTAGTTTCATCTGGTTCCTGGCTCCCATCAGACATGGCTTCCTGTTAAGAATCTAAACAAGAAAAGATTATCACAGATATGAATAGCCAAAGCCTCACAATCTCTCAGGTGTTTCTCTCTTGGATTTTTCAGTGAGTTTTCTCTGTGAATCCAGTAGCTTAGCAACAAACAAAGATCAAACTTCAGAGAACAAACCCCAACCCCAAAACAGAAGAAAAAGATAGACAGATTGCAAGATTTTTGTTTTCAAGAGGCTTTACCACCAGGGCTGGATTTCTCCTCAGCCAGGCTGGATTTCTCCTCAGCCAAGTTGGATTTCTCTTCAACTTTTCATTTGATTGTTTTTTTTTAAAAATCTGGTTGGCCCTCTTGCAGATTCAACAGATAGAAAGATAAGAGATTTCTGGAAAATTGCAGAGAAAATTGCAGAGAATAGAAAACAGATTCCCAAAACAAAGAAGTGGAAAAGTTTTAGAATCAAACCCCAGATCAAAAGTCTTCAAATCTGCTCTGATACCACTTGATGAACCCCTGGTGAGGAGCACCTTTTTTTCCCTGATTCTTTGAAGGAAGATCTGATGGTTTTGAGAGAGATCTAAGTTGATTTTGATGATGATGGATGAATTGATTGGATGATCTTCAGAAATGATCTATGAACTGATCAGATCTTGTGTAGATGTGTCTAAGATCAAGAGAATGAACCATGTTTGTGATCAAAGACAAGTTTTGCTTGCAGAGAATGAACTCCTAGCAATCAGTGTTCATGGATGAACAAGGGATTCACAGATTTAGAGAGAATTTTGATAAAAAGGTGAATGAATTTTTCAGAGAGTTCTCAAAGAGTTTATGTCGCAGAAACAGAAGATAAAAGGTCCTTAATACTTGTAGAAACTCGAAATTAAAAGAGTAGAAATACTTAGACAAGTCCAAAGAATAAGTGAAAAGTTGGCTCTTTTCCTTGGCTTGATTTTCAAGTTGGTTTGGGTCTGGTTCAGAGTAAACCAAAGCAGCAATTGATTTCTTCAGTCTTCTGGTTTGTGATCTAGTAATTGGGCCTTTAGACAAGCAGAATGGATCCTTATCTTGATTGGTTTGGGCCGAGTAAGATGCATCTGATCCATGTGAAAGATTGGGTCAAAATATATCATCATCAGCTCCCATCACGCCTTGAGTATCAATCTGGTTCAGCTCATCTAATCTCCTCTTCATTGTCACTCTCATTCAGCTTCAGTTCAACTACTGGTTTAGTCATGGTTGCATCATTATTCCACTTTTAACCGAAGTGATTCCAGTTTACCTTGTTTGGAGAATTGGCAATTTCTTTTTGATTCTAATCAAACCAGAATGAATCACGATCTAAGAAGCTTTATTTGTTCTCATAACTCAGTTTATAATCACCCTGAAGTTGAATCAATATCATAGGAGTTATGATGAAGAAGTTATCCCATTTTTAGCCGAACTGATTCCAGTTTGCCCTGTTTGGAGATTTGGCAATTTAGTCTTGATACTAATAAAACGAGAATGAATCACGATGTAAGAAGCTTGATTTGGACTCATTAATCACTGTATAACCACCCTGAAGTTGAATCAAGATCATAGGAGTTATGATGGAGAAGTTATCCCACTTTTAACCGAAGTGATTCCAGTTTACCCTGTTTGGAGATTTGGCAATTTCTTCTTGATACAACTAAAACCAGAATGAATCACGATGTAAGAAGCTTGATTTGGACTCGTCAATCAGTGCAGAATCATGCTGAAGTTGAATCAATATCATTGGACTTATGATGAAGAAGTTATTCCACTTTTAACCGAAGTGATTCCAGTTTACCCTGTTTGGAGATTTGACAATTTCTTTTTGATTCCAATCAAACCGGAATGAATCACAATGTAAGAAGCTTTATTTTTTACTCATAAATCAGTGTAGAATCACCCTGATGTTGAATCAATATCATAGGAGTTACGATGAAGATGTTATCCCACTTTAAACCAAAGTGATTCCAGTTTGCCCTGTTTGGAGATTTGGCAATTTAGTCTTGATACAAATAAAACCAGAATGAATCACGATGTAAGAAGCTTGATTTGGACTCATAAATCAGTTTAGAATCACCCTGAATTATAATTAAGATCATAGGAGTTATAATGAAGAAGTTAACCCACTTTTAACCGAAGTGACTCCAGTTTACCCTATTTGGAGATTTGACAATTTCTTCTTGATTCTAATCAAACCAGAATGAATCAAGATGTAAGAAGCTTGATTTGGACTCATAAAGCAGTGTAGAATCACCCTGAAGTTGAATCAAGATCATAGGAGTTATGATGAAGAAGTTATCCCACTTTTAACCAAAGTGAATTCAGTTTACCCTGTTTAAAGATTTGGCAATTTCTTTTTGATACTAATAAAACCAGAATGAATCACGATGTAAGAAGCTTGATTTGGACTCATAAATCAGTGTAGAATTACCCGGAATTTGAATCAATATCATGGGAGTTATGATGAAGAAGTTATCCCACTTTTAACCGAAGTGATCCCAGTTTGCCCTGTTTTGAGATTTGGCAATTTCTTCTTGATACTAATAAAACTAGAATTAATCACGATGTAAGAAGCTTGATTTGGATTCATAAATCAGTGTATAATTACCCGGAATTTGAATCAAGATCATGGGAGTTATGATGAAGAAGTTATCCCACAATTAATCGAAGTTATTCCAGTTTATCCTGTTTGGAGATTTGACAATTTCTTCTTGATAATAATAAAACCAGAACGAATCACAATGTAAGAAGCTTAATTTGGACTCATAAATAACTTTAGAATCACCCTGAAGTTGAATCAAGATCATAGGAGTTATGATGAAGAAGTTATCCCACTTTTAACCGAAGTGACTCCAATTTACCTTGTTTGGAGATTTGGCAATTTCTTCTTGATTCTAATCAAACCATAATGAATCAAGATGTAAGAAGCTTTATTTGGACTCATAAATCAGTGCAGAATAATCCTGAAGTTGAATGAATATCATTGGACTTATGATGTAGAAGTTATTCCACTTTTAACCGAAGTGATTCCAGTTTACCCTGTTTGGAGAATTGGCAATTTCTTTTTGATTCTAATCAAACCAGAATGAATAACGATCTAAGAAGCTTTATTTGTTCTCATAAATCAGTGTATAATCACCCTGAAGTTGAATCAATATCATAGGAGTTATGATGAAGAAGTTATCCCACTTTTAGCCGAAGTGATTCCAGTTTGCCGTGTTTGGAGATTTGGCAATTTAGTCTTGATACTAATAAAACTAGAATAATCACAATGTAAGAAGCTTGATTTGGTCTCATAATCACTGTATAATCACCCTGAAGTTGAATCAAGATCATAGGAGTTATGATGGAGAAGTTATCCCACTTTTAACCGAAGTGATTCCAGTTTACCCTGTTTGGAGATTTGGCAATTTCTTCTTGATACAAATAAAACCAGAATGAATCACGATGTAAGAGGCTTGATTTGGACTCTTCAATCAGTGCAGAATAATCCTGAAGTTGAATCAATATCATTGGACTTATGATGAAGAAGTTATTCCACTTTTAACCGAAGGATTCCAGTTTACCATGTTTAGAGATTTGACAATTTCTTTTTGATTCTAATCAAACCGGAATGAATCACGATGTAAGATGCTTTATTTGTACTCATAAATCAGTTTAGAATCACCCTGAAGTTGAATCAATATCATAGGAGTTACGATGAAGAAGTTATCCCACTTTTAACCGAAGTGATTCCAGTTTGCCCTGTTTGGAGATTTGGGAATTTAGTCTTGATACAAATAAAACCAGAATGAATCACGATGTAAGAAGCTTGATTTGGACTCATAAATCAGTGTAGAATTACCCGGAATTTGAATCAAGATCATGGGAGTTATGATGAAGAAGTTATCCCACTTTTAACCGAAGTGATCCCAGTTTGCCCTGTTTTGAGATTTGGCAATTTCTTCTTGATACTAATAAAACTAGAATTAATCACGATGTAAGAAGCTTGATTTGGAATCATAAATCAGTGTATAATTACCCGGAATTTGAATCAAGATCATGAGAGTTATGATGAAGAAGTTATCCCACAATTAATCGAAGTTATTCCAAATTACCCTGTTTGGAGATTTGACAATTTCTTCTTGATAATAATAAAACCAGAACGAATCACAATGTAAGAAGCTTGATTTGGACTCATAAATAACTTTAGAATCACCCTGAAGTTGAATCAAGATCATAGGAGTTATGATGAAGAAGTTATCCCACTTTTAACCGAAGTGACTCCAATTTACCTTGTTTGGAGATTTGGCAATTTCTCCTTGATTCTAATCAAACCATAATGAATCAAGATGTAAGAAGCTTTATTTGGACTCATAAATCAGTGCAGAATAATCCTGAAGTTGAATGAATATCATTGGACTTATGATGTAGAAGTTATTCCACTTTTAACCGAATTGATTCCAGTTTACCCTGTTTGGAGAATTGGCAATTTCTTTTTGATTCTAATCAAACCAGAATGAATCACGATCTAAGAAGCTTTATTTGTTCTCATAAATCAGTGTATAATCACCCTGAAGTTGAATCAATATCATAGGAGTTATGATGAAGAAGTTATCCCACTTTTAGCCGAAGTGATTCCAGTTTGCCGTGTTTGGAGATTTGGCAATCTCTTCTTGATAATAATATAACCAGAACGAATCACGATGTAAGAAGCTTGATTAGGACTCATAAATAAGTTTAGAATCACCCTGAATTTGAATCAAGATCATAGGAGTAATGATGAAGAAGTTATCCCACTTTTAACCGAAGTGATCCCAGTTTGCCCTGTTTTGAGATTTGGCAATTTCTTCTTGATACTAATAAAACTAGAATTAATCACGATGTAAGAAGCTTGATTTGGACTCATAAATCAGTGTATAATTACCCGGAATTTGAATCAAGATCATGGGAGTTATGATGAAGAAGTTATCCCACAATTAATCGAAGTTATTCCAGTTTACCATGTTTAGAGATTTGACAATTTCTTCTTGATAATAATAAAACCAGAACGAATCACAATGTAAGAAGCTTGATTTGGACTCATAAATAACTTTAGAATCACCCTGAAGTTGAATCAAGATCATAGGAGTTATGATGAAGAAGTTATCCCACTTTTAACCGAAGTGACTCCAATTTACCTTGTTTGGAGATTTGGCAATTTCTTCTTGATTCTAATCAAACCATAATGAATCAAGATTTAAGAAGCTTTATTTGGACTCATAAATCAGTGCAGAATAATCCTGAAGTTGAATGAATATCATTGGACTTATGAAGTAGAAGTTATTCCACTTTTTACCGAAGTGATTCCAGTTTACCCTGTTTGGAGAATTGGCAATTTCTTTTTGATTCTAATCAAACCAGAATGAATCACGATCTAAGAAGCTTTATTTGTTCTCATAAATCAGTGTATAATCACCCTGAAGTTGAATCAATATCATAGGAGTTATGATGAAGAAGTTATCCAACTTTTAGCCGAAGTGATTCCAGTTTGCCGTGTTTGGAGATTTGGCAATTTAGTCTTGATACTAATAAAACTAGAATAATCACAATGTAAGAAGCTTGATTTGGTCTCATAATCACTGTATAATCACCCTGAAGTTGAATCAAGATCATAGGAGTTATGATGGAGAAGTTATCCCACTTTTAACCGAAGTGATTCCAGTTTACCCTGTTTGGAGATTTGGCAATTTCTTCTTGATACAAATAAAACCAGAATGAATCACGATGTAAGAAGCTTGATTTGGACTCTTCAATCAGTGCAGAATAATCCTGAAGTTGAATCAATATCATTGGACTTATGATGAAGAAGTTATTCCACTTTTAACCGAAGGATTCCAGTTTACCATGTTTAGAGATTTGACAATTTCTTTTTGATTCTAATCAAACCGGAATGAATCTAGATGTAAGATGCTTTATTTGTACTCATAAATCAGTTTAGAATCACCCTGAAGTTGAATCAATATCATAGGAGTTACGATGAAGAAGTTATCCCACTTTTAACCGAAGTGATTCCAGTTTGCCCTGTTTGGAGATTTGGGAATTTAGTCTTGATACAAATAAAACCAGAATGAATCACGATGTAAGAAGCTTGATTTGGACTCATAAATCAGTTTAGAATCACCCTGAATTTTAATCAAGATCATAGGAGTTATAATGAAGAAGTTATCCCACTATTAACCGAAGTGATCCCAGTTTGCCCTGTTTTGAGATTTGGCAATTTCTTCTTGATACTATAAAACTAGTATGAATCACGATGTAAGAAGCTTGATTTGTACTCATAAATCATTGTAGAATCATCCTGATGTTGAATCAATATCATAGGAGTTACGATGAAGAAGTTATCCCACTTTTAACCGAAGTGATTCCAGTTTGCCCTGTTTGGAGATTTGGCAATTTAGTCTTGATACAAATAAAACCAGAATGAATCACGATGTAAGAAGCTTGATTTGGACTCATAAGTCAGTTTAGAATCACCCTGAATTTTAATTAAGATCATAGGAGTTATAATGAAGAAGTTATCCCACTTTTAACCGAAGTGACTCCAGTTTACCCTGTTTGGAGATTTGACAATTTCTTCTTGATTTTAATCAAACCAGAATGAATCAAGATGTAAGAAGCTTGATTTGGACTCAGAAATAAGTGTAGAATCATACTGAAGTTGAATCAATACTATTGGAGTTATGATGAAGAAGTTATCCCACTTTTAACCGAAGTCATCCCAGTTTGCCCTGTTTTGAGATTTGGCATTTTCTTCTTGATACTAATAAAACTAGAATGAATCATGATGTAAGAAGCTTGATTTGGACTCATAAATCAGTGTAGAGTCACCCTGAAGTTGAATCACGATCATAGGAGTTATGATGAAGAAGTTATCCTACATTTAACCGAAGGGTTTCCAGTTTGTCTTGTTTGGTGATTTGGCAATTTAGTCTTCATACTAATAAAACCAGAATGAATCACGATATAAGAAGCTTGATTTGGACTCATTAATCACTGTATAATCACCCTGAAGTTGAATCAAGATCATAGGAGTTATGATGAAGAAGTTATCCCACTTTTAATCGAAGTGAATCCAGTTTACCATGTTTGGAGATTTGGCAATTTCTTCTTGATACTAATAAAACCAGAATGAATCACGATTTAAGAAGCTTGATTTGGACTCAGAAATCAATGCAGAATCATCCTGAAGTTGAATCAATATCATTGGACTTATGATAAAGAAGTTATTCCGCTTTAAACCGAAGTGATTCCAGTTTACCCTGTTTGGAGATTTGACAATTTCTTCTTGATTCTAATTAAACCGGAATGAATCACGATGTAAGAGGCTTTATTTTTACTCATAAAACAGTGTAGAATCACCCTAAATTTGAATCAATATCATAGGAGTTATGATGAAGAAGTTATCCCACTTTTAACCGAAGTGATCCATGTTTGCCCTGTTTTTAGATTTGGCAATTTTTTCGTGATACTAATAAAACTGAAATGAATCATGATGTAAGAAGCTTGATTTGGACTCATAAATCAGTGTAGAATCACCCTGAAGTTGAATCACGATCATAGGAGTTATGATGAAGAAGTTATCCTACATTTAACCGAAGTGTTTCCAGTTTGTCATGTTTGGAGATTTTGCAATTTAGTCTTGATACTAATAAAACCAGAATGAATCACGATGTAATAAGCTTGATTTGGACTCATTAATCACTGTATAATCACCCTGAAGTTGAATCAAGATCATAGGAGTTATGATGAAGAAGTTATCCCACTTTTAACCAAAGTGAATCCAGTTTACCCTGTTTGGAGATTTGACAATTTCTTCTTGATACTAATAAAACCAGAATGAATCACGATTTAAGAAGCTTCATTTGGACTCATAAATCAGTGTAGAATTACCCGGAATTTGAATCAAGATCATGGGAGTTATGATGAAGAAGTTATTCCACTTTTAACCGAAGTTATTCCAGTTTACCCTGTTTGGAGAGTTGGCAATCTCTTCTTGATAATAATATAACCAGAACGAATCACGATGTAAGAAGCTTGATTTTGACTCATAAATAAGTTTAGAATCACCCTGAAGTTGAATCAAGATCATAGGAGTTATGATGAAGAAGTTATCCCACCTTTAACCGAAGTGATCCCAGTTTGCCATGTTTTGAGATTTGGCAACTTCTTCTTGATACTAATAAAACTAGAATTAACCACGATGTAAGAAGTTTGATTTGGACTAATAATCAGTGTAGAATTACCCGGAATTTGAATCAAGATCATTGGAGTTATAATGAAGAAGTTATCCCACAATTAACCGAAGTTATTCCAGTTTACCCTGTTTGGAGATTTGACAATTTCTTCTTGATAATAATAAAACCAGAACGAATCACGATGTAAGAAGCTTGATTTGGACTCATAAATAACTTTAGAATCACCCTGAAGTTGAATCAAGATCATAGGAGTTATGATGAAGAAGTTATCCCACTTTTAACCGAAGTGACTCCAATTTACCTTGTTAGAGATTTGGTAATTTCTTCTTGATTCTAATCAAACCATAATGAATCAAGATGTAAGAAGCTTGATTTGGACTCATAAATCAGTGCAGAATCATCCTGAAGTTGAATCAATATAATTGGACTTATGATGAAGAAGTTATTCCACTTTTAACCGAAGTGATTCCAGTTTACCCTGTTTGGACAATTGGCAATTTCTTTTTGATTCTAATCAAACAAGAACGAATCACGATCTAAGAAGCTTTATTTGTTCTCATAAATCAGTGTATAATTACCCTGAAGTTGAATAAATATCATAGGAGTTATGATGAATAAGTTGTCCCACTTTTAGCCGAAGTGATTCCAGTTTGCCCTGTTTGGAGATTTGACAATTTAGTCTTGATAAAAAGAAAACCAGAATGAATCATGATGTAAGAAGCTTGATTTGGACTCATAAATCAGTTTAGAATCACCCTGAATTTTAATCAAGATCATAGGAGTTATAATGCAGAAGTTATCCCACTTTTAACCGAAGTGACTCCAGTTTACCCTGTTTGGGGATTTGGCAATTTAGTCTTGATACTAATAAAACCAGAATGAATCACGATGTAAAAAGCTTGATTTGGACTCGTCAATCAGTGTAGAATTACCCTAAAGTTGAATCAATATCATAGGAGTAATGATGAAGAAGTTATTCCACTTTTAACAGAAGTGATTCCAGTTTGCCCTGTTTGGAGATTTGGCAATTTAGTCTTGATACAAATAAAACCAGAATGAATCATGATGTAAGAAGCTTGATTTGGACTCAGAAATCAGTTTAGAATCACCCTGAATTTTAATCAAGATCATAGGAGTTATAATGAAGAAGTTATCCTACTTTTAACCGAAGTGACTCCAGTTTACCCTGTTTGGGGATTTGGCAATTTCTTCTTGATTCTAATCAAACCAGAATGAATCAAGATGTAAGAAGCTTGATTTGGACTCATAAATCAGTGTAAATCACACTGAAGTTGAATCAATATCATTGGAGTTATGATGAAGAAGTTATCCCACTTTTTAACCGAAGTGATCCCAGTTTGTCCTGTTTGGAGATTTGGCAATTTAGTCTTGATACAAATAAAACCAGAATGAATCATGATGTAGAAGGTTGATTTGGACTCATAAATCAGTTTAGAATCACCCTAACTTTTAATCAAGATCATAGGAGTTATAATGAAGAAGTTATCCCACTTTTAACCGAAGTGACTCCAGTTTACCCTGTTTGGGGATTTGGCAATTTAGTCTTGATACTAATAAAACCAGAATGAATCACGATGTAAGAAGCTTGATTTGGACTCGTCAATCAGTGCAGAATAATCCTGAAGTTGAATCAATATCATTGGACTTATGATGAAGAAGTTATTCCACTTTTAACCGAAGTGATTCCAGTTTACCCTGTTTGGAGATTTGACAATTTCTTTTTGATTCTAATCAAACCGGAATGTATCACGATCTAAGAAGCTTTATTTGTACTCATAAATCAGCTTAGAATCACCCTGAACTTGAATCAATATCATTGGAGTTACGATGAAGAAGTTATCCCACTTTTAACTGAAGTGATTCCAGTTTGCCCTGTTTGGAGATTTGACACTTTTTTCTTGATTCTAATAAAACCGGAATGAATTACGATGTAAAAACCTTTATTTCTACTCATAAATCAGTGTAGAATCACCCTAAAGTTGAATCAATATCATAGGAGTAATGATGAAGAAGTTATCCCACTTTTAACAGAAGTGATTCCAGTTTGCCCTGTTTGGAGATTTGGCAATTTAGTCTTGATACAAATAAAACCAGAATGAATCTCGATGTAAGAAGCTTGATTTGGACTCATAAATAAGTTTAGAATCACCCTGAATTTTAATCAAGATCATAGGAGTTATAATGAAGAAGTTATCCCACTTTTAACGGAAGTTACTCCAGTTTACCCTTTTTGGAGATTTGACAATTTCTTCTTGATTCTAATCAAACCAGAATGAATCAAGATGTAAGGAGCTTGATTTGGACTCATAAATCAGTGTAGAATCATGCTGAAGTTGAATCAATATCATTGGAGTTATGATGAAGAAGTTATCCCACTTTTAACCGAAGTGATCCCAGTTTGCCCTGTTTTGAGATTTGGCAATTTCTTCTTGATACTAATAAAAATAGAATGAATCATGATGTAAGAAGCTTGATTTGGACTCATAAATCAGTGTAGAATCACCCTGAAGTTGAATCACGATCATAGGAGTTATGATGAAGAAGTTATCCTACATTTAACCGAAGTGTTTCCTGTTTGTCTTGTTTGGTGGTTTGGCAATTTAGTCTTGATACTAATAAAACCAGAATGAATCATGATGTAAGAAGCTTGATTTGGACTCATTAATCACTGTATAACCACCCTGAAGTTGAATCAAGATCATAGGAGTTATGATGAAGAAGTTATCCCACTTTTAACCGAAGTGAATCCAGTTTACTCTGTTTGGAGATTTGGCAATTTCTTCTTGATACTAATAAAACCATAATGAATCAGTGTAGAATCACCCGGAATTTGAATCAAGATCCTGGGAGCTATGATGAAGAAGTTATCCCACTTTTAACCGAAGTGATTCCAGTTTACCCTGTTTGGAGAGTTGGCAATTTCTTCTTGATACAAATAAAACCAGAATGAATCACGATGTAAGAAGCTTGATTTGGACTATTCAATCAGTGCAGAATCATCCTGAAGTTGAATCAATATCATTGGACTTATGATGAAGAAGTTATTCCACTTTTAACCGAAGTGATTCCAGTTTACCCTGTTTGGAGATTTGACAATTTCTTTTTGATTCTAATCAAATCGGAATGAATCACGATATAAGAAGCTTTATTTGTACTCATAAATCAGTGTAGAATCACCCTGATGTTGAATCAATATCATAGGAGTTACGATGAAGAAGTTATCCCACTTTTAACCGAAGTGATTCCAGTTTGCCCTGTTTGGAGATTTTGCAATTTAGTCTTGATACAAATAAAACCAGAATGAATCACGATGTAAGAAGCTTGATTTGGACTCATAAATCAGTTTAGAATCACCCTGAATTTTAATTAAGATCATAGGAGTTATAATGAAGAAGTTATCCCACTTTTAACCGAAGTGACTCCAGTTTACCCTGTTTGGAGATTTGACAATTTCTTCTTGATTCTAATCAAACCAGAATGAATCAAGATGTAATAAGCTTTATTTGGACTCATAAATCAGTGTAAATCACACTGAAGTTGAATCAATATCATTGGAGTTATGATGAAGAAGTTATCCCACTTTTAACCGAAGTGCTCCCAGTTTGCCATGTTTTGAGATTTGGCAATTTCTTCTTGATACTAATAAAACTAGTATGAATCACGATGTAAGAAGCTTGATTTGGACTCATAAATCACTGTATAATCACCCTGAAGTTGAATCAAGGTCATAGGAGTTATGATGAAGAAGTTATCCCATTTTTAACCAAAGTGTATCCAGTTTATCCTGTTTGGAGATTTGGCAATTTCTTCTTGATACTAATAAAACCAGAATGAATCACGATGTAAGAAGCTTGATTTGGACTCATAAATCAGTGTAGAATTACCCGGAATTTGAATCAAGATCATGGTGGTTATGATGAAGAAGTTATCGCACTTTTAACCGAAGTGATTCCAGTTTACCCTGTTTGGAGACTTGGCAATTTCTTCTTGATAATAATAAAACCAGAACGAATCAAGATGTAAGAAGCTTGATTTGGACTAATAAATACATTTAGAATCACCCTGAAGTTGAATCACGATCATAGGAGTTATGATGAAGAAGTTATCCCACTTTTAACCGAAGTGATCTCAGTTTGCTCTGTTTTGAGATTCGGCAATTTCTTCTTGATACTAATAAAACTAGAAGGAATCACGATGTAAGAAGCTTGATTTGGACTCAAAAATCAGTGTAGAATTACCCGGAATTTGAATCAAGATCATGGGAGTTATGATGAAGAAGTTATCCCACAATTAACCGAAGTTATTCCAGTTTACCCTGTTTGGAGATTTGGCAATTTCTTCTTGATAATAATAAAGCCAGAACGAATCACGATGTAAGAAGCTTGATTTGGACTCATAAATAAGTTTAGAATCACCCTGAAGTTGAATCAAGATCATAGGAGTTATGATGAAGAAGTTATCCCACTTTTAACCGAAGTGACTCCAATTTACCTTGTTTGGAAATTTGGCAATTTTTTCTTGATTCTAATCAAACCATAATGAATCAAGATATAAGAAGCTTGATTTGGACTCATAAATCAGTGTAGAATCATCCTGAAGTTGAATCAATATCATTGGACTTATAATGAAGAAGTTATTCCACTTTTAACCGAAGTGATTTCAGTTTACCCTGTTTGGAGATTTGGCAATTTCTTCTTGATTCTAATCAAACCAGAATGAACCACGATCTAAGAAGCTTTATTTGTACTCATAAATCATTGTAGAATCACCCTGAAGTTGGATCAATATCATAGGAGTTATGATGAAGAAGTTATCCCACTTTTAACCGAAGTGATTCCAGTTTGCCCTGTTTGGAAATTTGGCAATTTAGTCTTGATACTAATAAAACCAGAATGAATCACGATGTAAGAAGCTTGATTTCGACTCATTAATCACTGTATAATCAACCTGAAGTTGAATCAAGATCATAGGAGTTATGATGGAGAAGTTATCCCACTTTTAACCGAAGTCATTCCAGTTTACCCTGTTTGGAGATTTGACAATTTCTTTTTGATTCTAATCAAACCAGAATGAATCACGATCTAAGAAGATTTATTTGTTCTCATAAATCAGTGTATAATCACTCTGAAGTTGAATCAATATCATAGGAGTTATGATGAAGAAGTTATCCCACTTTTAACCGAAGTGATTCCAGTTTGCCCTGTTTGGAAATTTGGCAATTTAGTCTTGATACTAATAAAACCAGAATGAATCACGATGTAAGAAGCTTGATTTCGACTCATTAATCACTGTATAATCAACCTGAAGTTGAATCAAGATCATAGGAGTTATGATGGAGAAGTTATCCCACTTTTAACCGAAGTGATTCCAGTTTACCCTGTTTGGAGAGTTGGCAATTTCTTCTTGATACAAATAAAACCAGAATGAATCACGATGTAAGAAGCTTGATTTGGACTCATAAATCAGTTTAGAATCACCCTGAATTTTAATCAAGATCATAGGAGTTAGAATGAAGAAGTTATCTCACTTTTAACCGAACTGACTCCAGTTTACCCTGTTTGGAGATTTGACAATTTCTTCTTGATTTTAATCAAACCAGAATGAATCAAGATGTAAGAAGCTTGATTTGGACTCAGAAATAAGTGTAGAATCATACTGAAGTTGAATCAATACTATTGGAGTTATGATGAAGAAGTTATCCCACTTTTAACCGAAGTCATCCCAGTTTGCCCTGTTTTGAGATTTGGCATTTTCTTCTTGATACTAATAAAACTAGAATGAATCATGATGTAAGAAGCTTGATTTGGACTCATAAATCAGTGTAGTGTTGAAATACATGAGTGTTTGTCTCATGTCAAGAGAGTATTCATTTAACTTGTAACTGAATCCCCTTCAACCATACAACAGGAACTCACCATTCAAAGGAAGAGACAACCAACTGGTGGTTGAATCATCTTAAATAGCCTACACTATAATTAAGATCCTAGACAGTAAACTGGTTATGTGTGGAAAAGAAGCTCTAGTTTCAATCTATCCTTCTGCAGCAACACAACACTTTGAGTTTGTGTACTTAAGGAGAATGGGAATTAGAACCAGTAAGCTAGAGTAATAATAGTAGATAAAGACGAGTTTAAGTGAGTTTTACAAGTATTATGCTGCCTTAAGAGAAAGTGAGTTAAGGCAACCTCTAAACCATAACTCTAAACTCCTTACATTGTGAATATTGCTTAGACACAAGCAAGGGAGAGAGAGCCACGAAATTAGACTGAGAGAACTTGTATTGATACTGGATAAATGTTACAAGTTATGGAGAAGCCTTTAAATAGGCAATACACAAGACTAAACAATTATTAAAACAGGGAAACATAAACAAATAATTTTGTAGGAATGAGATGAAGCCAAAGGGGATAGAGCCAAGGTCTGGACGTGCAGGAAGAGTAGAAAGGGACAGGAGGTGAGGCACATCCTTCCTTGGTGATAGTGACAGCTCTACACAACTCCTTATGCACCCATATGACTCCTTCTTGCTTAATTCAAACCAGATCTTTTCTTTTGAATTCAAACTGGTTTCCTTGACTTCTTAGAGGTTCCCAACGTCCATATTAGTCTCCACAACTTATTCCTTGCCTTGCAAGTCAGGTTAGGTCAAGTGGTAGCTTGTGGATCAAGTCTGTACAAACCGAACCAAATTGCCTTCTCTTATGAACTTATCCTTTGATCATCAACCAGCTTCTTCTTCTAGTCATCCCTTTATTTATTTCAATACTCCCCCTCAAGCTTGACCATAGGAGATCCTTCGACAAGCTTGGAACTGAGAGCACTTGCCTCATTAAAAACCTAAGTTTAGAAAACCTCTTGGGATAAAACCATCACTTAGGGAAAAAGAGTGCAACCACCCTCAGCCTAGGGATTGGCCAGAGAACCTAAGGAGATTATTTTCATGGACTCCTTAGACTCTGGATCATGGCCTTTCTTCAATGGCCAGCAGGTACCAGTGCGTTCCTTGCTTCACACTCATCACACCTTTGAGCTTCTTCTTGTGGTCAGAGCTTGTCTCCCCCTTTCTTTTGGCTACTTTCCTTCATCATGGGTTGAGTCCAAGTCTGCCTTGTTCATGAGCTCAATAGTTACCTGATTCAAACAATGCACAAATACATGCATCAATTCTCAAGGGGCAAACCTATTCAATCATAAGAATGAATATAGATTTAGGTAGTTCCCTTGCATAAGTTTCTGAAGAATGGACATTGGCTTCTCATTTTAACACCCCTCCTCAAGCTTGATGAACCCCTGATGAGGAGATCCTTTTTGTCCCTGATTCTTTTGAAGGAAGATCTGATGGTTTTGAGAGAGATCTGAGTTGATTTTGTTGATGATGGATAGATTGATTGGATGATTTTCAGAAATGATCAATGAACTGATCAAATCTTGTGTAGATGTGTCTAAGATCAAGAGAATGAACTCTGTTTGTGATCAAGACAAGTTTTGCTTGCAGAGAATGAACTCCTAGCAATCAGTGTTCATGGATGAACAAGGGATTCACAGATTTAGAGAGAATTTTGATAAAAAGGTGAATGTCTATTATTCTGGTCGTGCCTACACTTATATAGGTTACAAAAGATGTGGAAACCAAAAGACAAGTGCAGAAAACAAGAAACTTAGAAACTAGGAATGTAGACTTGATTTTGGACCAGAATAAGGTTTTTGTTGAATGTCTCTTTGCCTGACCACGACCTTGACTTTCTTGCTGACTCCCTCTTGGTATTCTTGGTGAGAATGGGCTTTAAATGGAATGAAGAAAAGGCTGGTCGAATTTGGCATGGAACAGACCCATAATGAATTTGTTATGAACTCTCCATGGGCTGCAATACTTCTTCTTGGGAAACTTGATCCAAAACACATCCAGATGGTTTCTTGGACTTGAATTTCGTGACTGATTCATCAGAAAGAGATAATGGATCCTTAACTTTGGGTTTGAACTTCTTTTGGGCTGAGAGAAACAAATCTGATCCATCTTCTTTTTTTTGGGCAAAAATCACTTGTCCAGCTAGGTCCATGGCAGCTTCAGTGTTACTCTCATTCAGCTCAGCTCGTCCTTGTGTCACTTAGCTCATCCAACTCATTTATCTCAATCACATTCACATGAGCTAGTGTTAGCTCAGTATGCTCGCTTTTCTTCCATCTTGGTTTGTCCTTTGTTTGATGATCAGCTGGCTCGGCCACGGTTACATCATCCCCTCCTCCTTTAAAATGATTTGTCATCAAATCTGTATCTCCTACATCAAAAGGAAACAAGTTAGACACAAGACACAGGTTCAAGCAAAGAAACATGTAAGCAACAACAAAGACAAGTTTTAGAAAGAAACTTCCTTGGAGTGTTGAAGCTGTTTTTCTCAAGTACTTCCATCTCCAAAATTCTGGCTGATAAGCAAGGTATCTTCTCTTGTTCCTTGCACTCGTTTGAGACTTATCTTGATGATCCTGGACACTCAAAACACAACCTATATATCCAGAATCATATGTGCAAGACATGTTCTTGTTTAGATCAAAAATCAAACATTTCTTCTTTAGAACATGTAGCACATGCCTTAGACATTCAATATTCATATCAAAGAACGTATTGAAAACCAGAATAGTATCAGGACACAAAATAGCATAGCTCTTAAAGAAAAACTTCAGTACATGCACAAGCTTCTCATATTCAGAACACAAAAGATCAAACTCAAACTGAGAATCACTTATCACATGTTTCAAAGGTTTAGCAGGTTTGTCAAAGAATGTGTTATACACCAATATATTATGAAGGCTCAAAACAACATTATTCTGCAAGCGTGATCCCATAACAAACCATGATTTATCAGTTTCAGAATAAGAATGAAGAGGTTTCAAAACAGAATCATAAACAAATTCAGTTTCAGCCTTAAGTGATTTATGTTCCTGCAACTTTCTAGGTTCGTTCAAAGCAAAATCAAATGCAGACAAATCATCAGTGACAAGTTCATGCCTAGAAAAACTCAGATCAAAGCCATTATCTTTAAAACAAGCAAATGAATCACAAGGTTTTCTGAAACAGAAATCAGGTTGTTGCAGGACAAGCTCTAATGTCTTTTCAAGGTGCTCACAACGTCTGTAATATTTCATAAACTGCTCAAGACTCAAAACATGATCAAAATTGATGTCACTAACACACTGAAAACGTTTTTGATCAGAGATTTCATCAGGTTCAAACCCTTTAAAAGAATTAATCATGTTATCAAAAACAGAGTTTGGAACACAAAATTCTTTTACTTTTTCCAGACCAAAACGTTTTACATCATTGGAACTAACCATAACAAACATTTCAGGCAGATATTTAACCATATCAAGATCCTTACAGTGCTCTTGAGATTCCAAAGAGAATGACTTAGCATCCTTTTCTGCTTCAATGTTGTTTGGCTGCTCCAACTCTTCTTCTGGTGGTAAACTCTTTTGTGCTTCTTCTGCTGAGTTTTCTTCTAAGAACTGAGATACTAAACAAGACTACTCGGATGCACCGGTTCAAAAGAGTTTAGTTTAATAAAGAGAACAGATAGACAGAAAAGAGTGTTTGATAAAGAGAACAAAGATCAGATGATCAAAAACCCCAAAAATAGAAAGAATGTGAAAAGTCAGAAACAAACCAGAGATCAAGAGCCTTCAAATCTGCTCTGATACCACTTGATGAACCCCTGGTGAGGAGATCCTTTTGTCCCTGATACTTTTGAAGGAAGATCTGATGGTTTTGAGAGAGATCTGGATTGGTTTTGATGATGATGGATGGATTGATTGGATGATCTTCAGAAATGATCTATGAACTGATGAGATCTTGTGTAGATGTGTCCTTGATCAAGAGAATGAACTCTGTTTTCGATCAAAGACAGGTTTTGCTTGCAGAGAATGAACTCCTAGCAATCAGTGTTCATGGATGAACAAGGGATTCACAGATTTAGAGAGAATTTTGATAAAAAGGTGAATGAATCTTATTCTGGTCGTCCATCCCTTTATGTAGGAGTTACAAGTTGTAGAAATGAAAAGACAAAGTGTAGAAATCAAGAAATTTAGAAACTAGGAATGTAGACTTGATTTTGGACCAGAATAAGTGTTTTGTTGAATGACTCTTGGCATGCCACGACCAAGACTTTCTTGGTGACTTCCTCTTGGTATTATTGGTGAGAATGGGCTTGAAATGGACTGAAGAAAAGGTTGGTCGAATTTGGCATGAAACAGACCCATAGTGAGTTTGTTATGACTTTTTCCTTGGGCTGAAATCACTTCTCCTTGGGTCTCTGGAACCAAAACATGGCCATAAGCTTTCTTGGAAATCTTGGAATGTAATACTAATTTAGGCTTCATAGAAGAATGCATTGGTTCACCAAGGAGGAACTGTGAACATGAAGCAATAAACAAGAGGATGCAGTGTTGACATGAAGAAGTGAATGGCAAGAGTTGAGATATCATGACAAGAGAAGCATTCCGGATGATCAAGAGTGAACTGATCCGTACAGTCCGTACACCCTAGACCTAACTTGACTTGCACGGCACACAAGAGGAGAGTCTAACCGGGAAAGACTTATTTAAATATCTGTCTAAGCTTTAGCAAGAGAGGAGGAGCCGTTGGAGTCAAGACAGAAGAAGATCACATGCTTAGTTAAGGTTTGAATCAGATGAGAGAGACATAAGGACCAGTCACTTTCACCTAAGATGGACGAGCCTTCTGCCTGGTCCAGACTGTTCTCTGCCTTGCTCAGACCCATTAGGTTATTCATTTCTCAGTCAACTTGTTTCTCTATTTATGTATGTGTCCTAAGAACCTATTGAGGCAAGGAATACAATTCCTCATTAACCTATTCTCGTCTCTCTCTCTCTCTCTACACTCTCTCCCGAATTCTCTCTACCTTCTCTCTAGTTCTTCCTGTTCTTCATCTCCTACACACAAACCAGACACTAAACACACTTATTCTAACAGGAACAAGAACTTCATTAGATCATCAGGTGGCCTCCATGAACCGATATGATCGAGAAAGTCAATTCTTTGATCATCTCTTGTAACCCCACAAACTGGACTGGTTTTGTATTGACTAGAATACTCCTCTTGGTCAGTTGATGGGGTGAGGTAGTATCTAAACTCCCCTTTGAGATCTGGTTGGTCTTTTTCTCCATCACAAGCTTCTTCAAGGTCCAACTCGGGCAGTTTTGATTGATTGCACAGCTGGGCAGGGTTACATCATCCCCTCCTCCTTTGAAAGGATTTGTCCTCAAATCCAAGTCTCCTACATCAAAAGGAAACAGGTAAGACACTAGACAAATGATCAAGAAGACAATCATGTAAGCAAGATCAAAGTAAGGTTTCAGATAGAAACTTCCTTGGAGTTTTGAAGCCATGTTCCTCAAGTACTTCCATCTCCAAATTTAAGGCTTATAAGATTTGCATTTTCTATTGTTCCTTGCAACCCTCTGAGACTGATCATGCTGTTCCTGGATACTCAAAACAGAGACTAGAAATCCAGTGTCATATAGGAAAAACAGGTTCTTAATCTGAACAATAGCCAAGCATTTCTTTCTGAGAACATGTTGCACTTGTTTCACACTTCTAAGATACACATCAAAGTAAGTATTGTAAACCAAAATTGTATCAAGGCATTCAATAACATAGAACAACTTCAATTTGTGCCTACTTTTCTCAGAATCAGAAGACAAATTATTAAGTACAAATTGAGAATCATTTAGCAAAGAATTAGCATGTTTATCAAAGAAAGTGTTATAAACCAGAATGTCATCAAAGCTCAAAACAACACAATTCTCAAGCAATGATCTCAAAACATGCCAATTTTTTTCAGTTTCAAAACATAAACTAGCAAGTTTCAAATCAGAATCAAGAATAACTTCAGTTTCAGCCCTAAGTGATTTATGTTCCTGCAAGTTTCTAGGTTCGTTCAAAGCAAAACCAAATGCAGACAAATCATCAGTGACAAGTTCCTGCCTAGAAAAACTCAGATAAAAGCCATTATCTTTAAAACAAGCAAATGAATCACAAGGTTTTCTGAAACAGAAATCAGGTTGTTGCAGGACAAGCTCTAATGTCTTTTCAAGGTGCTCACAACGTCTGTAATATTTCATAAACTGCTCAAGACTCAAAACATGATCAAAATTGATGTCACTAACACACTGAAAACGTTTTTGATCAGAGATTTCATCAGGTTCAAACCCTTTAAAAGAATTAATCATGTTATCAAAAACAGAGTTTGGAACACAAAATTCTTTTACTTTTTCCAGACCAAAACGTTTTACATCATTGGAACTAACCATAACAAACATTTCAGGCAGATATTTAACCATATCAAGATCCTTACAGTGCTCTTGAGATTCCAAAGAGAATGACTTAGCATCCTTTTCTGCTTCAATGTTGTTTGGCTGCTCCAACTCTTCTTCTGGTGGTGAACTCTTTTGTGCTTCTTCTGCTGGGTTTTCTTCTAAGACCTGAGATACTAAAACAAGACTACTCGGTTGCACCGGTTCAAAACAAATTAGTTTATCAGAAGAACTACTGATAACAAGTTTAGTTTGAGAAGAGAAAACAGAAAACTCATTTTCTGGTCTCAGGTTCTTTTATTACCTTCGTTGTTTCAGTTTCCAGCTCTTGGATAACCTTCTCTTGATTGCTACAACTCCTTGGACTATCAATCTTTGAGGAAGGACGTGAGTTTGGTCTCCTTTCCTGGTCTGTTACAAAATCTTGAAGTACTTGTTGCGCAATCCTTTTGAAATCATCTTGAAACTTTTGGCTGTCCAAATAATCAAGTGTTGCTTGTTGTTTTTGAGACTTCTTTATAGGATCACGACCATAGAAAGCTCTTATCTCCTCTCTGGCATGTCTAGGACGTTCTCTGCTCCTCCTAGTTGGTTCCTCTTGCCTCACTGGTCGTCCCTTTTTCTGCACAGAATCAAAATGGTGAAAAACCGATTTTTCTTGTCTTATCAAAGTCTGTCCTTTTTCCAGCAAATGATTTGTGGAAGAACTGAATTGATCATGATGTGTGCTCCTCTTGTTAAGCCTTTCTAGTGACCTCATAGAATATATCCTTTACTGCATATAACTAGACTCATCAATGGCATAAGAATCTTTTTTCTCATAGATTTTTCTCTTCTCTCCAAGGCTGCTTTTGTTGCAGAGTTGAACTGGTTATAATCTAGTTCCTTTTCAGGACGTCTCCTTCTGCCATTGCTTCCTCCAGACATGGCTTCCTGCTAAGAAACTCAACAAGAAAAATTAACACAATAACAAATAGCCAAAGCCTCACTTCTCTTGGTGTTTCTCTCTGATTTTTCTGTGAGTTTTCTCTGTGAATCCAGTAGCTCAGCAACAAACAAAGATCAAACTTCAGAGAACAAACCCTAACCCCAAAACAGAAGAAAGAGATAGAAAGATTGCAAGATTTTTGTTTGCAAGAGGCTTTACCACCAGGGCTGGATTTCTCCTCAGCCAAGTTGGATTTCTCTTCAACTTTTCTATTTTTTTTTCTTTTGATTTTCTTTTTTTTTTTTTTGATAATCTGGTTGGCCCTCTTGCAGATACAACAGATAGACAGAAAAGAGTGTTTGATAAAGAGAACAAAGATCAGATGATCAAAAACCCCAAAAATAGAAAGAATGTGAAAAGTCAGAAACAAACCAGAGATCAAGAGCCTTCAAATCTGCTCTGATACCAAATGATGAATCCCTGGTGAGGAGATCCTTTTGTCCCTGATTCTTTTGAAGGAAGATCTGATGGTTTTTAGAGAGATCTGAGTTGATTTTGTTGATGATGGATAGATTGATTGGATGATCTTCAGAAATAATCTATGAACTGATCAAATCTTGTGTAGGTGTGTCTAAGATCAAGAGAATGAACTCTGTTTGTGATCAAGACAAGTTTTGCTTGCAGAGAATGAACTCCTAGCAATCAGTGTTCATGGATAAACAAGGGATTCACAGATTTAGAGAGAATTTTGATAAAAAGGTGAATGTCTATTATTCTGGTCATGCCTACAGTTATATAGGTTACAAAAGATGTGGAAACCAAAAGACAAGTGCAGAAAACAAGAAATTTAGAAACTAGGAATGTAGACTTGATTGTGGACCAGAATAAGTGTTTTGTTGAATGACTCTTGGCATGCCACGACCAAGACTTTCTTGGTGACTTCCTCTTGGTATTATTGGTGAGAATGGGCTTGAAATGGACTGATGAAAAGGTTGGTCGAATTTGGCATGAAACAGACCCATAGTGAGTTTGTTATGACTTTTTCCTTGGGTTTAAATCACTTCTCCTTGGGTCTCTGGAACCAAAACATGGCCATAAGCTTTCTTGGAAATCTTGGAATGTAATATTGATTTAGGCTTCATAGAATAATGCATTGGTTCACCAAGGAGGAACAAGAACTTCATTAGATCATCAGGTGGCCTCCATGAACCGATATGATCGAGAAAGTCAATTCTTTGATCATCTCTTGTAACCCCACAAACTGGACTGGTTTTGTATTGACTAGAATACTCCTCTTGGTCAGTTGATGGGGTGAGGTAGTATCCAAACTCCCCTTTGAGATCTGGTTGGTCTTTCTCCATCACAAGCTTCTTCAAGGTCCAACTCGGGTAGTTTTGATTGATTGCACAGCTGGGCAGGGTTACATCAAAGCTTGACCTGAGAATAAGAGTATGTGGTCAAGCTTGGAAGATGAGAGCCAATGATGATCACCAATTCCTTGAGACCACAGCCCTCCTGGCTTGAATTGTGATCTTTTCTCTTAAGTGTACTTCCAGTCCACCCTCTTGGCATCAGGTAAGTCACTTCTGAGCAATCTCTCCACTACTCCATTCATCCTCTCAACCATCTTGGAAGTTAATGGACATAATCAGTGTCCAAAGTGTTGATGGGCAGTGGGCAATCTCCATTGTCAGGAATATGCATCTTGTGCAGGCTCTGATCAACATGGACAGCCTGTCAACAAACACTAAGACAAGCATAAGTAGACACCAAGAGACCAGAACATTGGTTTTCACCAAGTCTGATCTTTAAACACACAATTTAAATAAGCACAACAGCAATGGACAGATATCTTTAAGATCCTATCCTAGAAACACTCTCTGAATCGTAATCAACAAGACTAAGCATTCAGGAAATAACACAATCAATTTGCCAAAGTGCAGAAGCAAGACAACTCTTTCAAGACAGCTTCACTTCACGACAGTTTAACAACCTTAAGCATATTCTAAACAAGAGTTTGTGGAGAACGTAACCAGAGTAAAAGTAACCAGAAAATAAGTAGAGAGTAGAGAATGATGTAACCAGAGTATTAGTAGCCAGAGAATGGGAGAATTATGGAGAAAGTAACCTGAGAATCGAAGAATGAGAGAATAGAGAACATAGAATAATGGACAGAGTTTTGCTATGTTTTCTTGAGTTTTGCGTAAGCATAAACAGCCAGGAGCATCCATTACTCATCAAGAGTTTGGTGCTTTAGTAGCTGAAACACAATGGACCATCGAACAATTAATTTGCTCACTGATCTTAGACAAGTGCCACTAGAATAACTCATGAACTGATGTTTTCCAGGGCTGCAACAAGAGAACCATCAGAATAACACATAAACAAGTGTTTTCTATGGCTCACACAACAAAGAAACCAATGGATCAAAACAATTTGTCCAGTGGTCAAAGAGATGCTCCATAAAGAACAAGCTATTATCCAATGGATAAAGCATAATGGTGAAGCATTTTCTAAATCTTTCTCTTCCTCAAGCTTGATTCAAGATACTAACACAAGTACTGACCAAGCTAACACTATATCAGAGTGGGAGAGAAAATATTTATTCAAAACAGAGAGAAAATAGGTGAGTTTAATCCCAAAGAAGAGCAACAAGGCTCTGATACCATGTTGAAATACATGAGTGTTTGTCTCATGTCAAGAGAGTATTCATTTAACTTGTAACTGAATCCCCTTCAACCATACAACAGGAACTCACCATTCAAAGGAAGAGACAACCAACTGGTGGTTGAATCATCTTAAATAGCCTACACTATAACTAAGATCCTAGACAGTAAACTGGTTATGTGTCGAAAAGAAGCTCTAGTTTGAATCTATCCTTCTGCAGCAACACAACACTTTGAGTTTGTGTACTTAAGGAGAATGGGAATTATAATCAGTAAGCTAGAGTAATAATAGTAGATAAAGACGAGTTTAAGTGAGTTTTACAAGTATTAGGCTGCCTTAAGAGAAAGAGAGTTAAGGCAGCCTCTAAACCATAACTCTAAACTCCTTACATTGTGAATATTGCTTAGACACAAGCAAGGGAGAGAGAGCCACGAAATTAGACTGAGAGAACTTGTATTGATACTGGATAAATGTTACAAGTGATGGAGAAGCCTTTAAATAGGCAATACACAAGACTAAACAATTATTAAAACAGGGAAACATAAACAAATAATTCTGTAGGAATGAGATGAAGCCAAAGGGGATAGAGCCAAGGTCTGGACGTGCAGGAAGAGTAGAAAGGGACAGGAGGTGAGGCACATCCTTCCTTGGTGATAGTGATAGCTCTATACAACTCCTTATGCACCCATGTGACTCTTTCTTGCTTAATTCAAACCAGATCCTTTCTTTTGAATTCAAACTGGTTTCCTTGACTTCTTAGAGGTTCCCAACGTCCATATTAGTCTCCACAAATTATTCCTTGCCTTGCAAGTCAGGTTAGGTCAAGTGGTAGCTTGTGGATCAAGTCTGTACAAACCGAACCAAATTGCCTTCTCTTATGAACTTATCCTTGGATCATCAACCAGCTTCTTCTTCTAGTCATCCCTTTATTTATTTCAATATGTAGAATCACCCTGAACTTGAATCACGATCATAGGAATTATGATGAAGAAGTTTGTGAGATTTGAGAGAAATAGAGAGAAATTTGACCAAGAAATGAAGAAACTGTCTCAAGAACATGAAGAACAACAAGAGACAGAGGAGAGCTTTTCTTGAGAGAGAGATAGTTTAGGGAAGCAGAATCATATTTTATTCCCTTGCCTTATTCAGGGACGTGATACAGAGTATTTAAAGACAAACAAAGGGCACAAGTTGCCAAGGAAAAGAATAAACAAAGAGGAGAGAGGTCTGGTTGGTTCAGAGTGAAAATGACAGGTCCTAAGCCTTAGCAAAACATGTGATCTCTGGTCCACACTCTCTCCAACGGATTCCAGCTTCTTCTGACGACATGAGACCATTTAAATAAGTATTCTTAGGTCTCTTAGGTCTCTTTGGACAAGGCAGATGGATGGCTTGCACCTGAAGGTAATTTTTAGGTTGTACGGACAACCTTGATTCTCAAGGCACCTCCAAACTTGTTTAATTTGAATCCATCCATTCTCCTTGTTCATTATTGCTTCATCTCAACACTCCCCCTCAAGCTTGACCATAGGGACTGGTCAAGGTTGGAAACCATGAAGCATTCCCTCATTAAAACCTTAGCTTGGAAAAACCACATGGGATAAAAACCAAGCCAAGGAGAAAGAGTAGAACACTTCATGGCTAAGAGGATCAGTGAGATGGGAGTTCTATGAGTCCAAGTTTTGAATGTATGGACTCACAGACCTTAGAGCTTGCTGCCTTGGTGAAGATGTCTGCCAACTGATCTTCACTTCTAGTGTAACATGACAAGATTATTTGCTGCTCCACAGCTTGTCTGACCTTATGGCAATCCACCTCAATGTGTTTAGTTCTCTCATGAAACACACTGTTGGAAGCTATGTGAATTGCTGCCTGGTTGTCACAGTGCATGGTGATGGGAGTTGTAGTTTCTATACCCAAGTCCCTTAGCAGGTTTCTGATCCAAATGAGCTCACTAGTGAGCTTCCTCATTGCTCTATATTCTGCTTCAGCACTTGAACACGACACAATCTTCTGCTTCTTGCTCTTCCAAGTGACTAGATTTCCTCCAATAAAGGTGCAATATCCGGTTGTTGACCTCCTGTCCACTCTATCACCAGCCCAATCTGCATCACAATATCCCACTATCTCTGTACTCTTGTTACATCCCAGCCATACTCCTTGTCCTCGTGCCTCTCTTAGGCTTCCAAGTGACTAGATTTCCTCCAATAAAGGTGCAATATCCGGTTGTTGACCTCCTGTCCACTCTATCACCAGCCCAATCTGCATCACAATATCCCACTATCTCCGTACTCTTGTTACATCCCAGCCATACTCCTTGTCCTCGTGCCTCTCTTAGGTATCTCAAGATCCTCTCCACCATGTTCCAGTGATGCACTTTGGGTGTTTGCATATGTTGGCTGACTTGATTAACGGCAAAGCACACATCTGGTCTAGTGATTGTAAGGTAGATAAGCTTCCCAACCATTCTTCTATAGTGCTTGGCATCTCCATAAGGCTTGTCTTCAATCTCCCCCTCACACAATACTTTGTAACCATCTTCTAGTGGTGTTTTGGCTGCCCTTCCACCTAAATCACCGGCCTCACTCAACAAATCAAGTGTGTACTTCCTTTGGAATATGAACAGCCCTTCTTTAGATCGGCATATCTCAATCCCTAGGAAGTACTTGAACTCACCCAAGTCTTTGATATCAAATGATGATTTAAGAAAGGCTTTGGTTAAGAGGATACCTGCCTTGTCACTTCTTGTGATGATGATATCGTCCACATACACTAGGATGACCACAATTCCTTTTGGACTGGTGAGGGTGAAGAGTGTGTGATCAGCCTCAGATTTCACAAATCCTCTTCCATTGAGAGTGGTACTGAGCTTGTGATACCAAGTCCTTGGTGATTGCTTCAACCCATAGATGGCTTTCTTCAGTCTAAGAACATTTCCAGGCTTGACAAGATGCTCTAGGCAAGGAGGTGGCCTCATGTAAACTTCATCTTCAAGTTCTCCTTGTAGAAAAGCATTCTTCACATCCATCTGCCACAGATCCCACTCCAAATTGACAGCTAAGGAGAGGATGATCCTTATGGTATGAAGTTTAGCTACTGGTGCAAACTATTAGAGTGAATGAAGACAAGGAGGTGTGAAGGCCAAGCATCTCCAGCCTCAAGATACTGATCACACAGCCAAGACAATGAAAAGATGATCAAGGTGTGTGTGCAAGAAGAGAAGGAGGCTGTAGAGGCATGAAGTGTGTTGCAAGTAATCAAGACTTGCACAATAAATAAAGGAGCCAGCAAGCTGAGAAGAACAAGAAAGATAATGATGTGCAAAGTTCGGGTCAGCCTCATAACACCCAAAAATCAATGTGCAAAACAAGGGTTGAAGATAATCTTTGGTGCAAAGTTTGTGCAAAAGAATCAAGACCAATGTGCATAGTCCGGGTGAGCTTTATGTCGACCAAGAAAGAAGAAGCTGGTTGTGTACTTAAATCTCTATTCTCACAATCTTGATTAGAATCTGCCTAAGGTTGTTAAACTGTCTTGAAGTTAAGCTCTCTTGAAAGAATAGTCATGCTTCTGTCCTTAGGAAAATTGATTGTGTTGCTTCTTGAATGCTTAGTCTTGTTGATTAGGATTCAGAGAGTGTTGCTAGGATAGAATCATGAAGATATCTGTCCATGGCTTGTTTGAAATGTGTTTTTAAAGATCAGACTTGGTGAATACCCATTCTCTGATCTCTTGTTGTCTACTGATGCTTGTCTTAGTGTTGGTTTGACAGGTTTTCCATGTTGATCAGAGCCTGCACAAGATGCATATTCCTGACCATGGAGATTTGCCCATGTTGTTCAGAGCCTACACAAGATGTATATTCCTGAACCATGGAGAGATTGCTCAGAAGTGGCTTACCTGATGCCAAGAGGGTGGAAAGGAAGTACACTCAAGAGAAAAGGCCACATTTCAAGCCAAGAGGCTGTGGTCTCAAGGCATTGGTGATCATCATTGGCTCTCATCTTCCAAGCTTGAACACATACTCTCATTCTCAGGTCAAGCTTGAGGAGGGGTGTTAATATGAGAAGCCAATGTCCATTCTTCATAAACTTATGCAAGGGAAGTACCTAAAACTATACTTATTCTTGTTTGAATAGGTTTGCCCCTTGAGAATTGATGCAGGTGTGTGTGCATTGTTTGAATCAGGTACTTGGACCTCGTGAGAAGAGTCTGGTCGTGGAACAAACCCTTTGATGATGGCAGGATGTCAGAAGAAAGGGGGAGACTAAGAACCAGCCACATCGAGAGTTCCAAGCAGTTTTGAGTGTGAAGCAAGGAAGGCATTGGTGCCTGCTTGTCATTTAAGTAAGACCATGATCCAGGGTTTATGAGTCCCTAAACTAGATCATCAGACTCATAAACCCACTGGCCAATCCCTAGGCTGAGGGTAGTTGCACTCTTTTTCCCTAAGTGATGGTTTTATCCCATGAGGTTTTTCTACACTTAGGTTTTTAATGAGGCAAGTACTCTCAGTTCCAAGCTTGCCCAAGGATCTCCTATGGTCAAGCTTGAGGGGGAGTGTTAAAATTAAAAAAGAGAATAGCCAGAGGAAAGGATTTAGTCCATGATCAAAGACAAGTGCATCAAGAGAAATTGATTTGGGCTATCTGTGCAGTCTTGCTCCACAAGCTACCGTCTGTTTTTCAGCAAAAAAAAAAAGCTACCGTCTGTTAACTTGAAGAGATGAAATGGAGCCAAAGGATGAGTTTGGGTGGAGTTTCGGTCCCGTGAAAAGTTAGGGCGAGACCTCCGGAGATTGTCTAAGAAGGCTTTAGGAGTGTTTAAAGATGTGCAAAGCTAGGGTCAAGTCCAGGAGGGACTTAGACACCATTTAGAGACATTTGGGAGGAGATGGTCGACCGTGCAAAAATAGGGCGAACCGTATGGACTTGTACGGACCGTGCAAAAATAGGGCGACCCAAAGAAGTTCCCATTCGACCTTTAAAGATGGTTGGGGCGTTTGTGCAAAAATAGGGCGAGTAGTACGGACAGGAGGTCCATACCATCGACCGTGCAAAGATAAGGCGAAATGCTTTCCCGGGATGAACCTGAAATGAAGCCGTGCAAACTTAGGGCACAAGTGATGCTTTTTCTGATCAAGAGGAATCAAAAAGGCATCAAGAAGATACCTTGGGCGCCTGGCTGTTTGGTCAAGGAACAGGCTGGCATTTGCTGTAAAGAAAGACCAGCCTTGACTAAGAATCTGGACAGATACATGGGCAGATTAAGAGGAACCTTAGACCAGCCAATAGGAGATCAGGCGCCAAGCTCCCCTTGTTTGAATTAAAGCAACTTTATCCATCCAGCATCAGAAATTACAAGAAGACCCAACTCATCTACACCATCCATTCCTCTTAAGTTATTTCTATCCATTAGATCTAGGTTTATGAGATTGCAAAGTGTAAAGCTTATATATAAGCTCTCTATTGTCGATTGTAAAGCTTAAGCTGAAAGGGGGATTTCCCCTTCTCCTTCATAATAAATCAGTGTGTGTTCTTGTTCAGAAACCCTTAATCTCTCTCTTTTTTAGTCTCTAATTTATCTTAGTCTCCTTAAGTCTCCTAATCTCTTGTTCTGTCCAAGTTCATACTGTTCTTCATCAGACCATTCTCTTCTTCATTTCAAGCTCTTATTTCGCCCAAAAGGGCTTGTTCATCACACACACAATCTTATCTCTGATTTTCCAACACCGTCTTGACCTAACCTGACTTGCAAGACAAGGAATGAGTTAGGGAGGACCTTGTGGACGTGATAAGCTCCAGAAACCTAAGGATACTCAGTTTGAATTCAAATGGAAGGATCTGGTTTGATTTAAGCAAGAAGAAGTCACATGGGTGCATAAGGAGCTGTGTAGACCTGTCACTATCACCAAGGAAGGTTGTACCTCTCCTCCTGTCCCTTTCTACTCTTCCTGGACGAGCCAGACCTTGGCTTTATCCCCTTTGGCCTCTTCTCAGTCTATACAGAATTATTTGTTAATGTTTCCATTTTTTAGTAATTGTTTATGTTGAATAAGTTGATTAAATGATAAGAGGAAGAATAGAGGATTTGTGGAGGAAGTAAGTTTGGGTGTCTGTACAAAGGCCGTACAAGAGGCCGTACAAGTGACCGTACACCCAAACTTACCTTGAAGATGAAGTTACCCGGGGAAGAGGTTAATCGACCAAGAGTTACCTTGATCACTTACCACGCGGGAAGCTTGACCAAAAGGATAAGAGAGGCGCGTCTGACAGGCTGGCTCATGGCTGGAAAGGAAGAGCATCTGGTCAAGATCCCTTTGGCATCAAACGTGTGGAGCTTCTGCTCCAAGCATTTCAAATACACGCTCCTCCCCGGGTTGACTACACATGCTTTGGTCTTTGTTAACGTTGGAACCTTATCCTAATCTCCTCTATATATTGTAAAGCTTGCTTATCATTAATGATAACGAGTATTTTCAGTCTCTCTATCTCGTTTATCTCTCTACACTCTCTAATGGTTTCCTAAAGTCTACCTGGATCTCTCTTTACTTTCTTGTCTAAGTCTCTCTATTCTCTCCATTCTTCACTCTATCTTCTGTTTATACTCAAGTTTCTCTCAAGATTTCATGGTATCAGAGCCATGTTACCTTAGATCTGGGTTGTGATCGTTGAAGAACTCAAGAACACACTTTTTGATCCGAAAATCACAAGATGGAGAAAACCAAGACTACAGTCATTCCGGTTACTCTCAAAGGTGGGAACTACTTGTTATGGTCTCGTGTAGTGAAGACCGCAGTGGGAAGTAAGGGCCTGTGGAGCCATGTCCTAGAAGATGAAGTTCCAAAGATCATCACCAAGGAAGGTGATAGGGAGGTTGTCGTGTGTGATGAAGTGAAGTGGATGCAAGAGGATCTACTGGTAATGTCTATCCTTCAAAGTTCATTAGATCCATCCATTCTGGAAGCATATAGCTACTGTGAGAAGGCAAAAGACTTGTGGGATACACTTCAGAAAGTGTATGGTAACATCTCAAACCTCACTAGGGTATTTGAGATAAAGAGGGCCATCATCAACCTTGCTCAAGAAGACATGGAGTTTACCAAGCATTTGGGAAAGTTTACGGCTTTATGGTCAAAGCTTGAGATGCTGAGGCCAAGTACTACTTACCCTGATGAGCTTAATGAAAGCCGTGAGCAAGATAATGTGTTTGGTCTACTACTCACACTCAACTCCTCCTATAACGATCTGATCAAGCATATCCCGAGGTCAGAGAAGCTGCCAACTCTTGAAGAAGTATGCTCACAAATCCAAAAGGAACAAGGGTCATTGGGACTCTTTGGAGGAAAGGGGGAGCTTACACTAGCTAACCAAGCTGAGGTGCCTCAAGCAAACAAGGTCAACCGATATGAAGATAGGCGTGGCAATGGAAGCTATGAGGAAAGGAGGTTTAATGGTAACTGTGATCATTGCAAGAGACATGGTCACAAGAAGAATCAGTGCTGGATCCTTCACCCTCATCTCAAACCGGCCAAGTTCAAAAAGGAGAGGGAAGCAAGGGCAAATGTCACATATGGAGCAAGTGATCAACATGGAACTGGTACCTCAAGCCGTTCAAATGAAGCTGAGAACCGAGAAGGGGGTGAGAACAAGGCTTTGGTAACGTACACTGCTCAACCAGCCAACCAGGACCAATGAGCATGAGTTCATCCGGAGGTCAGACATGGATGCACTCATCAAAATGCTCAAGGAGAATGGTAACACTTTTGGTACTATCAATGGGTATTCTTTTGGTGCATCTAAGACTGCTAGTTTCCTTGATCATACTGATAATGCCTATACTCATGCTAGAATAGTTGGTCAATCCCATACTGCTCATAACATAACTAAACCTTTAATAATTGATTCTGGTGCATCTCATCACATGATAAGTGATACTAGTCTTATTAGAGATATAGAAACCAGCAAATGGACATGTTATGATTGCTAATGGAGATAGAATTCCAATTAGAGGTATAGGCAAGTTGAAACTGTTTAATAAGGAAACTAGAGCCTTTTATATGCCTGAATTCACCTCAAACCTTTTGTCTGTCAAGAAGTGCACCACTGATCTTAATTGTAATGTTATCTTTAGCCCTAATGATGTGAAGTTTCAGGATATTGAGAGTAGTCAGTTGGTTGGACAAGGAGTGACAAAAGGAGATCTATATTTGCTTGAAGAGCTTACTTCCTTTCCTGATCATAGATGTTCATTTACTTCTGTTTCTACTTCTGGTTTGAATAAGAATGCTTTGTGGTATGCTAGACTAGGACATCCTCATGTTAGAGCTTTAAACTTAATGGTTCCAGGTGTTGTGTTTCAAAATAATGATTTTGAAGCTTGTATCTTAGGCAAGCATTGTAAGACTGTGTTTCATAAATCCACAACTATCTATGATCATTGCTTTGATTTGATTCACTCGGATGTTTGGACTGCCCCTTGTTTGTCTAGGGAGAACCATAAATACTTTGTTACATTCATAGATGAGAAGTCTAAATACACCTGGATAACCTTTGTTCCATCTAAAGATAGGGTGCTTGATGCATTTAGAAACTTTCAAAACTATGTAACTAACCATTTCAATGCCAAGCTTAAAATTTTTAGATCAGATAATGGTGGGGAGTATACAAGTCAAGCATTCAAGCAACACCTATCTCAACATGGAATTCTTCATCAAACAAGCTGTCCCTATACACCTCAACAAAATGGAGTGGCAGAGAGAAAGAACAGACACCTTATGGAGGTAGCACGGTCTATGATGTTCCAAGCTAATGTTCCAAAGAGGTTCTGGAGTGATGCAGTGGCTACTGCGTGTTACCTGATCAATAGAACTCCAACCAGGGTCCTTGAGGATAAGTCACCATTTGAGGTTTTGAACAAGCATAGACCAACCCTAGACCATCTCCGGGTCTTTGGTTGCCTTTGTTTTGTTCTCAAACCAGGAGAGCTAAGGAACAAGTTGGAAGCAAAGAGCACAAAGGGGATGTTCATAGGGTACTCACCAACTCAAAAAGGGTACAAGTGTTATGATCCAATAACAAGAAGAGTTCTGGTGTCAAGGGATGTGAAGTTTGTGGAGGATAGAGGCTTCTATGAAGAGAAGAACCAGACAGAGTTGAAAGACTTAGCTACTGACAAGGCATCTAATTTGAGGATCATCCTGGAGAGTCTTGGGATTAACATGTCTCAAGGTCAACAACCTGGAGGAGGACATCATCAGGGTCCCCCCACCACTGAAGGAAATCAAGCTCCCCACCTTGATCATGAGGGGGGGGGGGAATAGAATTGAAACTGATCATGATCAAGATGA
>CAJHQQ010002792.1:0-50000 GCA_905132885.1 Moricandia moricandioides
GCATCCTAGGGACGCATCAATGTTACTGACTTGGTCCCCTCTGTTGAAAGAGAGCAAGCACACACCTCTTCACTGATATTGGGCTGTAGAGCTGAGAAGGAGAATGAGTCCAAGAGGAGAAAGCTGAGTGATCCATTGGGCTGTAACCAAGAGAAGGAGTAAAGAGACTGAAGAGAATGAAGCCCAGGACGTGGCCCAACACTCAGATAGCATGCAAGCAAGCAAGCAGGTCAAGAAAGTCAAAAACAGTGGCTAGATATTTTCTGCTCAGAATGCACCTCTGGTTTTCATCATTAGCCCATGGTTTTGGCAACTGGTTTTACCTGTAGTTTTATCTATATAATTAAGTTGTAAAAGAGTTAAGAATGTAACAAGAAAAAAGAATTAATCAGAAATACTTCTTCTCTTTCAGTTTGCTTACTAAAAACAGATTGCATACTCAGTTTGATCTGAAACTTGTTTGATCATTTAAACGAGTTTTACTCTTTTCCACTCAAATCTTCATGGTATCAGAGCAGTGTTAGCTCTTGAAGACCAGTTTGCTGCGAAAATCAAATACTCAAAACACTTTCTACTCTGTTTTTACTCTGTTTTTCTAAGATGGAAAATCAGAAGCAAATCATAATACCAGTTGTACTCAAAGGAGACAACTACTTGTTGTGGTCAAGAATCACCAAAACTGCCTTGAGGAGCCGAGGCTTGTGGGAGCATATTGAAGGCACTCAAGATAAGTCCAAGGGTAAAGAGAAGGCTGGAGAAGAAACCAGCCAAGATGAGTCCAAATGGACACAAGATGATCAGCTTGTTTTAGCAGTTCTACAAAGCTCACTAGAACCAGCTATACTTGCTGCTTACTCATACTGTGAGACGCCTAAGGAGCTATGGGATACTCTACTGAGTGTTTATGGGAACATTTCTAACCTCAGTAGAATTTTTGAGGTTAAGAAAGCACTGAACAACCTTCAACAAGAGGAGCGATTGTTCAAGGATTTCTTTGGAGAGTTCAGGAGTCTATGGGCAGAACTGGAGCTGCTCAGACCTCCAACAACTGATGTGAAGGAGCTGAATGAGAGGCGTGAGCAAGATCAAGTGTTTGGATTACTGCTTGCTCTCAATGGATCATTTAAGGGAATGATTCATCATATCCTAAGGTTTGACAAGCTTCCTAGTCTCAATGAAGTTTGTATGCTGATCCAGAAGGAGGAGGGTTCAAGAGGTCTCTTCCAAGGAACCAGTGAGACTGCTTATGTGAGTAGAGGAAGCCCTTTTCAACAAACTGATAGGAGAAATTACAATCTGAAGTGTGACCACTGCAAGCGCATGGGACATACCAAGGAGAAGTGTTGGGTGCTTAAACCTGAACTACGACCAAGAAAGGAAATGAACTATCCAGTGAGGAACAATACACCAAGAGATGATGTGGTGAGGAAGTCAGACTTGGATGCACTTATAAAGAGCATTGCCAAGTTAACCGAATCTGGTAAGAGCTTCTCAGCCTGTAAAACTCATAAACCTGTCATTATAGATTCAGGAGCCTCACACCACATGATTAGTGATTCAGACTTGCTATGCAATATTAGGCCTCACTTTGGAAAGGTTAGTATTGCTAATGGTCAGGACATTGAAGTTAGAGGAATTGGAGAACTAGAACTGTTTAATAAGAGCTCTGAGGCCTTATACATGCCAGATTTCACATCTAATTTGTTATCTGTCCATAAGGCAACAAAGGACCTTGAATGCTTGGCAGTGTTTAGTGCTGATGATGTATGGTTTCAGGACAATAAGTCAGGGGGAAAGATTGGGGAAGGAAGTGCTAAGGATGGTCTGTACGTTTTGGATAGCATTCAGCCAGCATTGATCCACTCAGCTATGAAGTCTGGTTGTACTGATGTTTTTTGGCATGCTAGACTTGGCCATCCACACTCCCAGGTCCTTAAACTTGCTTTACCAAGGCTGGATCAGGATCATCATGGATGTGAAGCTTGTATTTTGGGGAAACATTGTAGAACTAGTTTTCCTGAGTCAACTACTATGTATAATGAGTGTTTTGATCTAGTCCACTCTGATGTATGGACAGCCCCATGTACCTCCAGAGATCAATACAAGTATTTTGTTTCCTTCATTGATGAGAAATCAAAGTTTACATGGGTTACTCTCTTGCCATCAAAGAGCCTAGTTCTTGAAGCATTCACAAAGTTTCAAGAATATGTATCTACTCAATATGGAGCTAAGATCAAGATATTTAGAAGTGACAATGGTGGAGAGTACATGAGCAAGGAATTCAAAAGGATATTGGAGAAGCATGGCATTGTGCATCAAACCTCTTGCGCTTACACTCCCCAACAAAATGGAGTGTCTGAACGCAAGAATAGACACCTTATGGAAGTTGCAAGAACTATAATGTTTGAGAAAGGAGTTCCTAAGGAATATTGGGGAGATGCAGTTATGACTTCAGCTTATCTAATCAACCGGCTTCCAACAAAACAGCTTGGAGGAGCTTCACCATATGAGATCCTGAATGGCACTAAACCAAACTATGAGCATCTGAAGGTGTTTGGTTGTGTGTGCTATGTCTTTGTTCCAGAGGCTCAAAGGAACAAACTGGAACCAAGAAGCATCAGATGTATGTTTATAGGATACTCTCCAACTCAGAAGGGCTATAAGTGCTACGATCCAAGCACAAGGAGAGTTTATATCTCAAGGGAAGTAAAATTTGATGAAGCACATGGATACTTTAATAAAAAGGATTGGAAGAGCTTGGAAGATCTTACTTCTTCTAGAGACAGGGCAGCCACCTTAAGATTTATCCTTGATGGTCTACACACACTCTCTGGTTCAAAACCCACACCAACACCAACCGAGTATGGAGAAACCAATCAGGGAACACCTCTCATACAGAGTGAAGATACTAGAGAAGGAAGTGATCATGTTCAGGAAGAAGGATCGACTTCAAAGTCTGATGGAGATGCTGGAGAGGGGTGTGAGTTTTAGTAATTTAGTGAGAGTTTAAATGAGATTAAGAGAGAGTTTGTTTCTGGAAATGTGAAGAATAGCAAGAACAGGAGAGAGAGAGAGGGATTTCGTGAGTGAGAGAGAGAGAAGGAGAGAATATGATTTCCTTGCTTGATTCATTGCTGGGGTTACATTATTTAAAGACAATACAAATTAGAAACCAGACAAATAGAATATAATAAAATACTCTTGCTCTTTATTTCTTCATGTCAACACTCCCCTCAAGCTTGACCATGTGGAACAAGTCAAGCTTGGAAGCCACTATTGGCTTGTCCACGCTTCGCGCGGATTGTTGCTTTGGTTATTGGTGTATGATATTGTTGTGTTTTTTGCCATACAAATGTGATAGATGTGTTACGTTGTGTTTTGAGTGGTGGTGCTTCAGTTATGGTTGTTGTTTGATGGCGGTAATGGGCATGATATGTGAGTGTTGTATATTTCTTGGGTGCAGCTTGGGAATTGAGTTGTAATGCGGTATCTTTTAAGACCAAGACGGAGGTTCATATTCAGAGAAATAAATGGAATCATCATTATTTATATCATGAGAATAGTGTCTCTTTGAGTCATGTGCATGACCTCCTTCGTACAAGATAGCATATTCTATTCAATCAATTCACTTTTAGTCACAAATCCAATCGGTATGAGAATATCAAATATTTGGAAACAACAGAAATCAGAGATATGAACATGATCTGAAACTTCAAGTATGTTAAGGCTTAGAATGAAATTTGTTGTTTGAATACCAAAAATTAAGCAATTAGTCTTAGGTAGTACCAACTGTTTTAGAGTTTGTCATATACAACATGACACATGAACTATTTTAATGTTTAAATTTGAGTTTTTTTTTTAAAAAAAATATTTTTCTTGGATACGAAGTTAAACGATGACTTTATAAAACTTTGTAGTATATCAATGGTCATGTTGTCGAAGTAGAAACACGTTTCTGATGTTAAAGAGAGAAATAGTTAGTCTTTAATAGTGAAACAAATTTTCGAAATGAATTTGACATAATAAGTTTGTTTGCTATATACACTTATATCATCTTGACATGCTTAAGAATAAAAAAAAAAATTCTTTTATATAATATTAGATTCGTTACATCATAAGGTTAAGTTCAACTGAAAATTATTTTTATTAAGTGAATCTTTGAAGTTCTTATAATTTTTTTATGTCAAACGTCTTGTTATAATTTGTATTGAATATTATATAATTTGTTTTTACATATTTTGCATATTGCTTTTAGGCCCAATTATTGATTTAGGAAGTGAAGACGAAGTCTTACCTTTTAACCCAAATAAAAAGACAAATTGTAAACTAAAGCACATGCACTAAGCCTCATCAAGTAAGCTTTGCAGCAACAAACGATAGAAACTGCAACCAAATGACAAAATCAAATCAAAGTTGGTTCTGAATCGCATAGCAATTAATACTGAAAAGTAGATAATGTATAGTCACTATTATACGATGGCTGTCATAACTCATAAGGTGCTCACATATAGATTCAAGTGTTATATAATTTTCTATATACACACGTTAATTGTATTTTATATATTCATTAAGAGAGAAACTCCCACTCAAATTTGTGAATTATTTATTTGTCTGATATTAAAAATCTTTAGAGTCTAAAATTAAATTTCTATATATGATCATGAGTATTTTGTTTAATTTATATTGGTTTTCTTTTATTTTAAAATATACTATGTGGATACACATAGTAGACAAAAAGAATTACTATATGAATTGTTTTGGTTATCTATTCTGGAAAATTGTTCAATAAAAATAATGTACAAACTCCATTTTAACCCCAAAGATTTAACACCAACGTTTATCTACAAGTTCTAATGTCTTGTTTCTTGTGATAGATTTCAACTTGGCTACCATATGTCCAAATTGAAATATCTGAATTTTTTGTTATTAGAATGCTATTTTTTTAAGTTACACTGAAATGAAAGACAAATTAATTGTAAATTTGGACATTATCATTAGAACAAGGGCAAATCTCTCAAATAGTCATTTTTGAAGTTCTTGTCACAAAAATAGACCTTGAGAGAAAAAATGACCAAAATAGACTTTTTTTTTATTTTGAAAATTTTAATATTTTTAATTTTTTTTTAATTTCTAAACCTCAACTCCAAAACCCCCCACCCCATAACTCTAAACCCTAAGTTTAGATTAGTTAACTCAAGGGTATAAATATATATTTACATCCTTTAATAAAGTCTATTTCGGTCATTTTTCTCTTTGAGTGCTATTTTTGGGACAAATTTTTTTTAGGTCTATTTTGGGCAAATCTCTCAAATAGTCATTTTTGAAGTTCTTGTCACAAAAATAGGTCTTGAGAGAAAAAATGACCAAAATAGACCTTTTTTATTTTGAAAATTTTAATATTTTTTTTTTAATTTTTAAACCTCAACTTCAAAACCCCCACCCCATAACTCTAAACCCTAAGTTTAGATTAGTTAACTCAATGGTATAAATTTATATATTTACATCCTTTAATAAAGTCTATTTTGATCATTTTTCTCTTTGAGTGCTATTTTTGGGACAAATTTTTTTTTTAGATCTATTTTGGTCTTTACTCTTAGAACAATCATATAAGTTACTGTATTATGTTTAATTTTTCTGTTCATACAAATGTATATAATGTACTCTATCTAATATCCAATGATAGACCTAAAAAGTTCAAAAAGAAAAATGATTAAAATAAATTTTATTAAAAATGTGTAAATATACATTTATATCTTTGAGTTAATTAATTTAAACTTAGGATTTAGAGTTATGAGATGGAGTTTTGAAGATAGATTTAAAACTTATAAAAATAAAAAAATATAAAATTTTACAAAATAAAAAATGTCTATTTTGGCTTCTTCTTTTTTTTGAAAATATGTTTTGTGAAAAGAACTTTAAAATCTGAGAGATTTGTTCTTTATTATATGTATATTGCGAGTACGTAATGATCAGTAATCAGTTCTTGCGCTTGATTCATGTTAAGAGGCAAGAGCAAGAGTGGACAAATTCTAACAGTGTGATTTCTTGTGTTAAAAAATTCGGACAACTTTACATAGAGCAAAAAGTTTACGAAATAAGGACTTAGCAATTATACCAAAAGGTAGAAAGTATTTTTATAAACTTAACCATTAAAAAGTTTGATAGCCAGATCACGTTGGGTTCGTAAATCAAAATCATGAGAACATTATTAAACTGAAACATTTTTTAAAAATGTCATTTACGTATGCAACACTGTTGACATCACTTAATTTGCATTATTGAAGTCCTTATGCGTTACGGGCCTATTAGGATATGGACCATCCTTAGAAACCGTTGTTTCCTCACCGACGTTAACAACTCCATCAGTCAGAGGAGGGTGTAGTCCTGGGTCCACCGGGTTTTGTGCAACTGCAGGATCATCGCTAACTCCTGAGTTGTTCATTGAGACACTCTTGTTCATCAAAGGAGTTGGCTCAATAGTTTTGGTGACAGCACCAGGCATGTCGTCACCTGGGTTGTCGTGATTGTGTTAAAAGATGAGGAGAGTTGGAAGTGTTTACAGGAAATATAGCACCATCTATGTCAGAAACCTCAGTAGTGCAGAGAAGCACAATAGTCTATAAGGCCAACATGTGGAGGTTAGTAAGAAGTGTAGGGACTTAAAAGAGTATAGAGCAATCATATAGGTATATTATAAAGTGAGTGGACAACCTGTGCCGGAGAGTTCAGAACGTCGGTGTGAAGATCAGTAAGAATTATTGTTTCGATATTTTAAACACCTCCTTACTTGGAAGAAATGGATAGCATCCTGATTTCCAGCCAACCTACGAACGGTTTGGTATTTAATTGTTAGCGAACACTGTCTAGATGATAGCTGTGACAACAATTTTAGTTAGAAGTTTCTTACTTAGGTAGCATACTCTGTGTGGCAAGGCAGTCATTGTCAAAGTAAAAGTGGGTTCCCGAGGTTGTATTGAGGAAAAGCCGATCTGCAATCACACATGAAGGATGGGGGTGAAGCGATTTAATGTGTTTGATGTAAAAAAAACTTTGGACAGCAGACTATTCTAACCGCCAACCAATTTAGGGTTTATGACCATGGCTTTGGGAACCAAACACGATCTTTCTAACTTCTGCTGAAGGTTATTTGCAACCTTATCAAAGACACTAACACAGACTGTTGTCTCCATGCAATTTGTGATGAAGCTCTTTTAAGAGACCTTGGATATAAACTAATGACAACTAACAAATGCAAAACAGCTGAAATCAAGTTATGAACCGGGCAACTCGGATTCTAAGCATTACACGTTGGATGGACTGATTTTCTTGGTTATAGGTGATCTTTTACCACAAACATCACGTAAAATGTCTGTAGTTTACATAAGTCCGGAAGTTTGAATATTGATGCAAATTATTCGATGGTAACAAATTGAAAAGCAAAAATTATAAAGAAATACCAGTTAAATCCCTGTGAGTATTGGCTAAGGGAATGAGCTGTTCATATGCATGGAACCTAAACTTTTCCATAGAAATCATGGGAGTTGTCGTGGTAAGCTCCACAAATTTGCTTGGTCGTTGAACCGAACAGAGATTGGTGAGTTTAATGTGGCTGTTACTTCTAACTCGTAGACAGAACCTTCCGTCAGACTTATAAAAAATGAAAGTAAAGTCAATTGGTTTCATTGGCAAAAGTAAATCAGAAGGTCACTCAAATTAAAAGGCATCAGCTGAAGGATTGTAAAAGCTGTGAGGTAGGATCAAAAAAGAAATCTCTCCCTCATGAAGGATGTTTGATTAGGTAGGATCAAAAAAGAAAGATTATGCCTAAACTTCCTGATCAATGAGCCTTGAGACTACTATGTAAATGGTGTTTAGACAAGCTATAGGCTGATAATCTGAAATCTGAGAAGCTCCTTGACGCTTAGGCACCAGGATAGGATGGTTGCTTTTGTGGCTACATGGAGAAATAAGGATGTGAAAAAACCATGATGAAAGAGACAATTTTATCATCAACAACATTCCAACTTTGTAGAATTTTGAAGTAAATGTAGAGTCAAGATGTTAAGAGATGTTGAAGCCGGTTCAAGATGGTTCCGGTTTGGAGTATCGAATGACGAGATGACCAGTTTAATAACTTGGAGGATACGGGACTGTGATCCAAGCGGTTATAAGAAATAAAGAGAGATATGGAAAAGAAGATTTAGATGAATCTTCACACGCAGTGGTATATAAGGAGGTTGGTAACCTAAGAAATGGTGCACTTTTTCTACGAGAGGATATCAAGGCATTAGGGTTTTTAGTGGAAGAGTGACGACGAGAGAACTATAAAGGGGACAACCAGGGTTGTGGTTCTCACGTTTTTGGGTAGTCAAGAATTAGTCAGTCGTGATATACAGTTGTGTGCAGTCATAGAAACATGATTAAATAGGACTGTTGCGTCTGTTTAAATGATTCTTAATAAAGTGTTATTGAAGAAAGTTCTGTGAGCTCAAGCTTCTTATATCGTCTATGTTCTACGTATTTAATATGGTATCAGAGCAGTTAAACTCTTTGATATCAAGAATCCTCTACAGGTTGAGATCTTGGGAAGAACATGGATCATATGAAGGAGCTAATTGCAGTGCAAAAGCCAATCATTCTGAAGGGTCAAGCTTTGGACATTGGAAAGTTAAGATCAGGCATGTCATTCGCAATATTGATGAAGAAGCGTGGGCTGCTGTTACAAATGGTTGGTCTGAACCCACCATGTATGATGAGATTAGTAAAGAAGTTTCTAAGACATTGGATCAATGGACGATTGAGGAAAATAATGCGTCAAAATTCAACTCAAAAGATATTTCCACTATTTTCTCGGCTGTTGATATTGATCAGTTCAAGATTATTCAAGGATGTGAATCTGCGAAGGCTGCTTGGGATACACTGGATAGCTACTTTGAAGGTGATACGAGTTTTAAGAGGACTCGTCTTGATCGTCTTGAGACCAAGTGGGAGAATCTGACGATGAAGGAAGATGAAACTGTGAGAAGCTTCAAAAGTAAACTGAACAAAATTTCAAATTAAGCAGCTGTACTAGGAGAAAAGTACTCAGAAAAGAAGCTTGTTAAGAATCTCATCATATGTCTTCCCAAGCGTTTTGAGGCTTACAAGGCTACCATCAAAGCTACCATGAACTCAGATGAGACGAAGTTTGACAAACTGGTCGGACTACTTATGTCATTTGAGCTAGAACAGACTAAAGATCAATCACATCTAGTAAAAGGCATCGCCTTCACAGAAAATTATGAGAATGAGAGAGTAAACAAGCTGGAATATCAGTTTAATGACTAAGAGTTTCAACAAGATGGTGAAAAGGCTTGATAAAAGCGTGTCTAGGAGCCTTGGTCGGTTCAACAGAGGTGGAAATCAGCGCAACTGAGGATCAAATGAAGAGAGACAAGATTGGAAGAAGGATGTGCAGTGTCATGAGTGTGAAGGGTTTGGCCATCTTCAACGGGAATGTACTTTGTTTAAAAGGAGAGAGATGAAGTGTTTTGAATGCAAAGGTGCATGACATCTTAAGACTGAGTATCTAAATTTGCTTTCATGATACATAATCTGAAGCCGGTTCAAGATGGTTACGGTTTGGAGTATCTAATGACGAGATGACCATTTTAGTAACTTGGAGGATACGAGATTGTAATCCAAACGGTTATAGGAAATAGAGAGATATATGGAAAAGAAGATTTCGAAGAATCTTCACATGCCGCGGTATATAAAGAAGGTGGTAACCTAAGAAAGGTGCACTTTTTATACGAGAAGATATCAAGGAATTAGAGTTTTTAGTGAAAGAGTGACGACGAGAGAAATGTAAGGGGGACAACCAGGGTTGTGGTTCTCACGTTTTTGGGTAATCAAGAATTGGTCATTCATGATACACGGTTGTGTGCAGTCATAGAAACATGATTAAATAGGACTGTTTAGTCTGTTTAAATGATTCTTAAAAAAGTGTTATTGAATAAAGTTCTATGAGTTCAAGCTTTTTATATCGTCTTTGTTCTAGGTATTTCAGTAAACCTTTCAAGTCTTGGAGTTTTATTGGAATTCTTGACAATATATATTTTATTTCAGATTCAAAGAGAATTAGACGCATCTAGAGGTGGACTTCATTCGAAATGGTGAAGGGGCAAAGAGATTGAACCAGTCTAGGGATGGCTGAAGTGATAGAAGAAGCAAGAAATTGCGGTTCAACTATGGAAAAATGCTCTTTGTTTACAGAAGCAAGAAACTGCGGTTTCAACTGTGGAAAAACGCTCTATGTCTAAGGCTTCAACCTTATGTCAACTTAATTTTATGAATTTTAAGGAATACATTTTAGATTTGAAATTTTAATATAGATGAGCCTTCTTATACAATGTTAGGATTAAAAAACCTTTTGCAGTGCTTAAGAATAAGAATGCTATTAGTTCACACAAAACTCTGTTGTTAACTTTATTAAATAAAGAATGTCAACCGGCAACAATGAGATCTCAAGCTTGTAATTAACTTTATCTCCTTTCGTTGCAACCCTCTTTCAACCCCTTGACTAAAGGTCATAGCATCTGTATTTATACCCCTATCTCAATTTCCTAACCTTAATTGGATTAAGATAAATAATGCTATCTCCTAATGTTATCTGTAGAACACTCGACAAAAGAAAAAACCCACAAACATGTTGACCTTTAAGCAGGCCGCAGCTGGATACAAGTATTATATTAAGCCTATAATTTATAATCTCCACCTTAGGCCTAATATACCTTCTTCTTCTTCCCTTTTTTTTTCTTCTTCGATTGTATCGAACAAAGTAAAAAAAAAAAAATCTCTTCTTCTCTCTTGTCACCGAGATCTTTAGATTTGCGATGGAGTCTCATCTTCAAATTCTACCGTTTGTTACTCAGATGAGTTTCGTAGCTCATACGCCGCTATCGACCCTTCATCCTCTACCAACTCCGGTTCCAGAGACAATCACTTCAAACCTCGAATCTTCATCTTCAATCGAACGGTGTTCTTTGATGAGTCCTCCTTCTCTTGCATGACTTCTTCCTCAAAGAACTTGTGACATTTAGAAGATGAAGTAACAGATCTTGATTTGGATAGATAAGATGGCCAACCCTGTCTGATCATTTCCGAAATTTTGCAGTTTCCGGTAAAATCATTTTGTTTATGGCATATTCTTCTTGATTTATCCATTTGTAATTTCTGTTTCCTTTTGTTTTGTGAGCGTCCCTTAAAGCTTTCGTTTATTTATTGTCTTAGGTCTTGTTCCAGTTTCGAAGCACAACTGTCCCTTTTAGGCATCTTGGAATTTCATATTTCCTCACCTGTATTAAAACTAAGCATTCCTGAGATTGCTTTAACCAGTGGTGCTTCTCCTTAACTTGAGGTACTCGTCTCCCTTCAGTCATCATGGCTGTTTAAGACGTTCCCTCTAAAATTAGTTTCCCTCTCTTTTGTGATTATACTTTCTTAGCTACTCCAGCTTGAGCTAAAGCCTTTCTGCCTCGCTTCCAGAACGCTCGTTGCAGGTAACTTTATTTGCTTTTATCAAGCTTTCTCATTTCCGATTTAGAAATAGTATAGAGTATTAACTCATTATTTCTCTCTTTTTGAGAGACATTTTTGACAATGAAGTTACCTGCAACGTTCTCTGGTTTTACTCGATGACGTTGAGAAGATCACAGCAGAGATCAAATTTTGGCCCTGGTAAGGCTTTCGTTAAGAAATCTGCTGGATTTTTGCTAGTATGAATCTTAGATAGATGAACCTTGCCTTTTGCTACAATGTCTCTGATAAAATGGTATTTAGTGTCTATGTGTTTAGTTCTTTTGTGATGAACATGATTCTTTGCTAGGGGTATAGCACTTTGTGAATCGCAGTGAATCTTAACACTCTCTTGTTCATAACCCAACTCTCCACATAACCTCCTTAACCATATGGCTTCCTTTGTGGCTGCTGTAAGAGCCATGTACTCTGCTTCAGTCGTCGAAAGAGCTACCACATATTGTAGACTTGATTTCCAACTAACAGTACTTCCCCAGACTTGAAATACAAATCATGAAACTGATCTTCTTCTATCTAGATGTGTAGCATAGTCAGAGTCACAATAGTCTTCAATACTAAATTTAGAGTGTTTAGTAAATGTGAGACTCCTTCTTGTAGCTCCTTTTAGATATCTTAAAACCCACTTCGCTGCTAGTCAGTGCTCCTGTCATGGTTCTAACATGAAACGAATTATGAGTCCTACTGCATAGCCTATATCAGGTCTAGAGCCTACCATCGCATACATAAGACTTCCCACCACACTTGCATATGGAATATCTTCCATGTATCTTCCTTCTAATTCCTTTTGATCGTTGGTAAGACTCTTTAGTTTGAATTGAGTTGAGATAGGCGTAGTTACTGCTTTTGCATCACTCATTCCGAATGAATTTAGAACCAAGTAGTTTTCTTGAGACAATTTTAAGAATCCCTTCTCTCTATCTCTTATGATACCCATTCCCAATATTCTTGAAGCTTTGCCTAGATCTTTCATCTCGAATTCTTTATTTAAGCTTTCTTTTATACTTCTGATTTCTTGTTTATCTCCTGAAGCTATAAGTATATCATCAACGTATAGGAGTAGGTACACGGCTTGTGATGTGTTTACGTTTATCATGTAAACACATGGATCTTCATTGTTTCTCACAAATCGTTGCCCTTTCATGAAACAATCGAACTTTAGATTCCACTACCTAGGTGATTGTTTTAAACCATATAAGGACTTCTTCAACATACACACTTTATTCTCATCTCCTTTCTTTATGAATCCTTTTGGTTGATTCATTAAGATTCTTTCTTCCAAATCTCCATGGAGAAAAGCTGTTTTAACATCCATCTGTTCAAGCTCATAGTCATTGTTGACCACTAGTGACAACATTAATCTGATTGATACATGTTTCACTACAGGTGAAAACACTTCATTGTAATCAATTCCTTCCTCTTGAGAAAAACCTTGGGCAACCAATCTTCCTTTATACCTCGGTTCTTCGACTTCAGGTATTCCAGGCTTTAATTTGAATATCTACTTGCACCCTATAACCTTTGCATTTTTGGGTTTTTCAATCAGTGTCCAAGTATAAGCTCTTTGAAGTGAGTCCATCTCTTCTCTAGCAGCATTTTTCCAGAATTTACTTTCTTTGCACATCATAGCATCTTTGAATGACTTTGGCTCGTTTATTTCAATCTCATCGGATGCAGCTAGAGCATACGCCAAGAAGTCAGTGTCTTCAAATCTTGAAGGTGGTTTGATTTTCCTTCTAACTCTGTCTCGTGCAAGCATATAATCATCAATTTCTTGTTCTAATTCTTCACTTTCATCCTCTGCTTCAGAATTATTTTCTTCTACACTTCCTGATCCTGTTTTCTTAGTAACTTCACCTTGAACCAAAGAATCTTCGAGTTCACTTGTAGGTAATGTCGAGCCTTTAATCAAACTTTCTTTAAATGTCACTTTCTTTTGCTTTTTATTTGTCACTTCTTTTCCAGACTCTGAACTCTCCTTAGTAGTATCTTTGTGGCTGATCAAAGTGTGTTTGTACATTTCTTCCTCGTTGAAAACAACGTTCCTACTAGTAATGCATTTACCTTCATCAGGAAGCCAAACCTGATATCCTTTTACTCCAAACGGGTATCCCATGAAAACACAGCCCTGGGACTTGTCCTTTCTTGAATGGTATGAACGTAGGCTGAGCAACCAAAACTTCTCTAGTGTGTCAAATTTGGTTTTATACCCGACCAAACCTCTTCTGGTAGACGGTAGTCAATAGGAAAACTTGGTGATCGGTTTATTATGTAAACCGCGGTTGATGCTGCTTCAGCCTAGAAGTCTTCTCCTAACCCAGCTTCTGTGAGCATACACCTCACCTTCTCCATAATTGTCCTGTTCATTCTTTCAGACACACCATTTTGTTGTGGTGTGTATGGACAAGTCTTGTGACTTTTAATACATGAGTCTTTGCATAGTTGATCAAACTGTTGATTGCAAAATTCTAACCCGTTATCAGTCTTAGGCACTTGATTTTCTTCCCGGTCTGGTTCTCCATGGCTCCCTTCCATTCTTTAAATTTGCTAAACGCCTCATCTTTGGATTTTAGAAAGTATATCTAAACCTTTCGAGAATAATCGTCTATGAAGCTTATAAAGTACTTGCACCCGCCTAGGCTTTCGGAGTTTGATGGTGCACCCCATAGATCTGAATGTATATATTCCAATACACCTTTCGAAATGTGCTTGGCCATCGGGAAGCTTTGTTTGTGAGACTTTCCAAGAACACAAGTCTCACAAAACTCTAATTTATATACTCCTTTGTTTGATAAATATCCTTATTTCACAAGCATATTTAGATTCTTTAAACTCTTTTGACCTAACCGTGCGTGCCATATCTTTGTCATGTCAACCTCCTCTCTTGACACGTTAGCTTCTCCTTTTGAGACCGTCCCTTGTAAGTAATATAACCTTTCATTATACTTCCCGGATATTATTTCTTTCCCATCTTTATAGAAGTGAACCATGAAGTCTTTTCCTTCATATTTGCACCCTCCCTGAACGTTCAAGCATTCCGTAGGAGATAAGATTCATGCTCATATATGACATATATCTCACATTAGTGAGAATCACCACTGATCCGTCTGGCCTCACGATTTTGATCTTGCCTATTCCTTTTACATCACAGTGAGTATTGTTAGCCATCAACACTCTTCCTCCTTCAAATTATTGTAGATCAAATAAGACGTCCTTGTCTGGGGTGATGTGGAAGGAACAACCAGAATCCATTACCCATTCTGAGCTGGTGTCTTTGGTACTAACTGTTAGTACTAGTGGCTGCTTAGGTTCAGCAGCTATATTAGTGGACCTATGTGTTTTCTTCTCTGGACATTCTCGTTTCCAGTGTCCTTCATTTCCGCATATAAAACAGCCCTTGTTGTTCTTATCATATCTCGGTCTTGATTTAGATCGTCTGTATCTACTTTTTATCTGCCCTTCCAGTGTCGGTTTCCTCCTTTCTCGGTCTTGTTGAATGATCTTCCCATTTCTTCTACGTATAACCCTTCATCTTGTGATTTTGAAAGCTTTCCAGTTTCAAGTAACTCTCGTTCCTTTGATCTAGTAGCTCTGGTTACCTCATTAAGTTTGAGAGTGTCTCTACCGTATTTGAGAGGTTCCGTAAGATGGTCGTATCGAGAGGCATTAGTAGTAGATTGGCTTGAACTTCTTTTGCAACCTCCACATTTAAGTTATTTAGGCCTGCTACTAATTTTAGAAAATCATCAACTTTTGCGTCTATGCCTTTGGAATCGTTCATCTTGAACATGTAGAACTTATGTTGTAGGTAGATACGATTTGGTAGAGATGTTTCAGTGTAGAGTGTGTTTAGTGCAGTCCACATAGCAGCAGCAGTATCACAATGGCTAATTTTCCTTTAAACTTGGTTTTCCACGTTCAATACAATTAGGTCTTTAGCCTTTTCTGATTTCCCGAGTTTTATAGGATCAATCGTAGGACCTGAACTTGTAGTGACTTCTCTTGCGCTCTTGGCTTCTCCTATAGTTTCTTCCTTTGTTTGTGGCGTATCCATCAAAAGTGTATCATCTGTTAGGATGTCCTTTAACCCTAAGACTCCAAAATGAGCCATCATTCGAACTTTCCATAGCGAGAAATCTCCGATTCCATCAAACCTATCCACATCAATTTGTGTGGTAGACATCCTTAAAGCACCTTGCAATAAACCTGAATTGCTCTGATACCACTTGTTAGGATTAAAAGACCTTTTGCAGTGCTTAAGAATAAGAATGCTATTAGTTCACACAAAACTCTGTTGTTAACTTTATTAAATAAAGAATGTCAACCGGCAACAATTAGATCTCAAGCTTGTAATTAAGTTTATCTCCTTTCGTTGCAACCCTCTTTCACTCCCTTGACTAAAGCATATGTATTTATACCCCTATCTCAATTTCCTAACCTTAATTGGATTAAGATAAATAATGTTATCTCCTAATGTTATCTGTAGAACACTCAACAAAAGAAAAAACCCACAAACATGTTGGACTTTAAGCAGGCCGCAGCTGGATACAAGTATTATATTAGGCCTGTAATTTATATACATATTAGTAATTTCACTAGAACATAATAATTTTGAGATTAACAAAATATTTAGAAATCAGACAATTTTTCTGGCAATATTTATTTAACCATATTTTACAAGGTTTCAACATAAGAAGCCATTTAAAGAAAACAGTAGAAATCTTGTGAGTTTGTTTTCCAGATTTAAACTGTGTATCTGAACTGTGGCAGAAAAAAGTAGAGTAAGTACATGAATCTGAGGTAACGCCAAACACAATCTAATCTAAAATGATTCAAACACGAAATGATTCTGATGTCCACCGAATACATTCAATGTCGATAACTTATTTAACCCACCAAACTCAACCAAAACAATGGTCTCAATTTACCTAAACCACCCCTCCCCCCTTTACGAAAATCAAAATGCTAATAGTACTCAAAAAACCAAAGGCAGAACAATTTTTTAGTTTTGAAAGTCTTTTTTTTTTGGCCAAAGTTTTGAAAGTTCCACAACTGTAATTAGGAACAAAATTTTAGTTTTTAAAAAAATTTCTAAATATTAGTAAATAAAGACTAAATCATTTAGGACCTATATTTTTAAATTTGAACTTTAAAAGTTTCATATTTTGAAATTTTTTAATTTTTGTAGGGATATTTGAATACAAAACATTAGAGATCTTAGGGTTTTGAAAGTTACACAACTTTAGTTAGGAACAAAATTTTAGTTTTTAAAAGAATTTCTAAATATTAGTAGATAAAGACTAAATCATTTCGGACCCATATTTTTAAATTTGAACTTTAAAAATTTTATATTTGAAATTTTATAATTTCAGTAGGGATATTTGAATACAAAACGTTAAAGATCTTAGATAGATTGTTGACAAAAAAAAGTAAGAGAAAAACAAACTTGTTCAAAATTCAATACCATAATTTTCGACAAAAAAAACTTCAATACCATAAAAGTATTAAATCTGATATACCCAAAAGCTTAGTAAACAACCGAACTTGTTTAAAGTTCAATACCATTTTTTGTCGCAAAAATTTGGTTACACTAGAAATATCATATAGTAACAATTTCACACAATCTTTTATGTTTAAATATATGAATCTAATTACACACAATTTAAGTATCTGAACTTATTTAAACTTTGAAATTTTTTCATTAGCACTTTAAACCTTCAAAATGATATTTGTATCACAAAAAACCTTTAATTTGACTTATTTGTTCATTAAGTAAAAAACTAACATGTTTAAAAAGTGAAAACGATGACGTGTCAATTTTTTTTCCAAACTAAAAATAAAATAATAATTAAATTAAAAAATTGGAAATCTGAATATAAATTCCAAAAATTTAAACAAAAAAAAATTCAGAAATTAAAAAAAAAGATTAAATTAAAATACAGAAAATTAAAAAAAGATTTTATAAATTAAAAAAAATTAAAGAAAATTCAAAAAATTATAAAATTCAAAATAGTTTTTTAAAAATAAAATAAAATTACAAGATTATGTTTTTCAAGAATTTTTTTTGAAACCATCATCATCAATAATGATGTGTTTGAAATCGATTGTTAATGATGATTTGTCAAATATTTTTTTAAAAGCAATCTTGTAATTTTTATGCGATTTTTCAATAAAAACTAACATATCTTTCGTTGACAATAAAAGTTTCATACATATTACTGTTGACGATGATGGTTATAAATATTTTTCTTAAAAAATAATCTTTTAAATTTAAAAAAAAACTATTTTTAATTTTTAAATTTTGAATTTTCTATTTTTGAAATTTCTTTAATTGTTTTTTTTTATTTTGTGGATTTTTATTTAATTTTATGTATTTAATATTTTATTTTTTCTTTATTTTATGAATTTTTATTTAATTTTTTTGAAAATTTAATTCAATTTTCTGATATTTATTTAATTTTCCATTGTTATTAAAATTTTTGATTTTTTATTAATTAAATACTTAGTTTTGGAAAAAATCCTACAAATTAACGTTTTTGTCAATTTGGGAGGTTATTTTTTTACTTGATGAACAAGTAAGTCAAATTAAAAGTTTTCTGTGCTATAATTGTCACTTTGAACGTTTAAAATGCTAGGAAAAGAACTTCGAGGTTTTAAGTGTTACTAAGTGATACTTTCACAGTTTTTTATGAGATTTTTTAATTCTTTTGTATAATAATGCAGAGCTCATGATGATATGAAGAACAAAAAGAAAAAGAAATCTAAGAAGAAAATCTGGATTTTGATTACTTAGAATCATAAGTTCCAAAAATATATGTTACAAAGAAGGGTTGTTAATCTGCCTTTTCCTTACTGTAAATAAACAAACCACAGATCATGGTTCTTCTTCATCTTCTTGATTTGAAGATTTGTAATAATATAACCATATCGATACTCTTACAATATCATCAGACAAGAACCAGAACCAGCACAAGCATCTCATTAGTCATCACCATCATCTTCTTCGGAAAATAATGAAGCCCATTCATTAGAGACGTAGATTGGTGCAGTGAAGATCATCTATGCTGTTAACATCAATCCAACGATGGAAAATTAAGATTAAATTTAAACAGCGGATTCTCACGACAGAAAGACAACGCGATGTCATTGTCTCCGTTGTCGATAACGGAAGAGGAAGAATCGCAATCGCTGTGACAATCCTCTGGCACTACAGGCGGAGTCCTAGGATATCTCTTCGCTGTTGATGGTGGTTTTGCGGCGGAGCTAGTTGTCGCAGGTTCATAACAGCCGAAGCCAACATACTGCCCGAAGTCAAAAACGATCATATCATCTTTTACGGTCCAAAGCCAAAACATATTTTTCTTATTTCCTATCATTTTCTAATCTCATACTTTTCCTAATTACTTTATATCTTATCAAGTTCCCTGAACATTTTTTTTAAACAAGCCATTCATTTTTAGAAATCCTATGTTTTTCACATAAACATTCTCATCCATTTTACTATCAATACATACAATCTTGCATGCCATACCGTAAGAACGTTCTTAGGTTCATGAAGATTACTTCGAAGAACGAAGAACAAACTTTCCATATAATTCAACATTCATTCATACATCCTATCATATCCGGATCTAATTCACTAATATCTATGCTATCGAGTTGCCACAAATCACATCCTCACCTTAGCTGAATCCCAAGGATTCTAAGACTCTGAAATTTCTAGCGTATTTCCGGCGAACACTCTTTTGCTCCTCCTCGTTTAATCCTCTTTCTCGGACTCCTCTCTCCAAACGCCCGTTTATGCTGTGGCTTCACTTTAGGCTTGTTTTTAAGTTGTGTGTAGGAATGAGAGCCAAAGTTCTATTTTTATACTGCTTTCTGGACTTGCTCACCAAACCGGGAATTTAGTGGTCTTTCCTTATTTGGCTTGGTCAAACTTTGCCCTCAAACTTCAAAGAATCTCTACACTTCTTTCCTTATATGACTCCCACAGACCTGACCTTTCTTTCGTATGATCCCGCCACTGATACCCAATCAAACTTACCTTACTTGGAACCCACATTCTCTACTGTCTGAACTTTCCTTAGTTAGACTTGTAGTCCGTTATTCCTTTACTTAGACTTGGTTGCTCTATGATCAGTTTATCGATACATAGTCTAAGTCCAAAACATTTTGGTTAACAAAGAACATTCGATACTCAGAGAAAAATCCACTTCATATTCCTTTCATTTCGAATACAATGGTCCAACACTTAGAAAAAAAATATTGTTCCCTTACAATCAAACCTCTCACCGAAGCTATAACTCACAAATAAAAATACTGCGGGGGGCGGGTCATTACACGGACAGTCTCTCACAAAGTATAAGAAAACAATCATCGTTTGTTGTTCATATAGATGCGGAGCTATCAGTTTGGTTTGTAATATATGAATCTGTTTAAATTGCTGATAAGAAAGGTTTAAATATTTTGAAATTTTATAATTTCAGTAGAGATACTAGAATACAAAAAGTAGAGTTCTTAGATAGATTGTTGACAAAAAAATACGTAAGAGAAAAACATAGTACAAAGTTCAATACCATAAAAGTATTAAATCTGTTATACCCAAAAGCATAGTACAAAGTTCAATACAATAAAAGTTAATAAACACGCCTCATCAGTAACCTAACTTCCACCTTAATTCATCAAACTAGCGATTGATTCACGCATCCGCACGGATATTGGTTCTTACATTTTTATACATTGATATTTGTTTTTTTTTTGTAATTGGTGTTATATGTTTTAAATGTGTCTTAATATAACTAATTGTATTCAAAAGACTTGGACCGGATCGGATAATATGGTAATTTTTGGTAAAAATATCCAAACCCGTTTCAGATACATTTGTTATTTAGATATTTTTAGGTTCTTATACATCAAAACTGAATTCTTCCAGACCCAGAATAAACCAAACCAAAACCACACATAAATTTATAATATTCAAGCAAAACGTAATTTTAAAACAAAAAAAATGGTACCCGAAAGGAACAACGCGTACCTAAATAGATAGCCAATGTTTCACGCCTAACTAATTTTATAAACTAATAAAAAATATTTTTTCTATGTCTTTGGGTAAATTAAGTTAAATAAAAAGAGTTTTTTTTTATTTAGTAAAATAATTATATAGAGTGAAATATTAAGTGACAATAAAAGTAATAATTTTTTTATTATCTTGATATAAGTTATTATTTTATTTACAAAAACATATCTTTTTGAATTACGTTTATGGTTACGTAATTTTCCACGAATTAAATTTAAAATAAATATAAAAAAAATAATAAAACAAACTAAACCGAACGTTTAACCATATGAAAAAATAAGTTATTTTACATTTTTGATTTTACAAATGACACATAATTAATGTTGATTAACTAACACTATTATTATTATGGTGATATAATTAATGATATGATGTATTGTTAAAGTAATATAATTAATAAAATTGTTAAACTAAGTGAAATATGAAAAGACAATTTATGTATATATATTAATGAAATTACTAAAATAATATTATACTTTTTTATAGTGTCATTCATGTTTTCAAACAATTCTCATTTATACTATTATTCATGTTTTCAAACCGTACCATAACTACTTTAGTTTTAATATTATAGATGTGTAAACTTTAAACATCCATAATTGTAAAGAAGCCACCCACATCTTCATAAACCATCTTTATCCAAGATCTGATCTCTGAACAAAGCCAATCTAATTAGGGAAATTGGGCTGTATGACGCAAAAAGAACATAATTCACAAGATAACTAATTGACCTAGCTTTTCGATACACACATTCCATTTTATGTAATAATGCTATTACCCCTGAACACAACTAGTGCAACCTCAAAAAAAAAATTCTTAATTATTAATTTTCTAAAGTTACTCGTGGCATAATTAGATTCACATCATCTCTTTTCACCTTTTTTGGTAATGTTTGAGAAAGTGAAAGCTCTTCGACGGCTTGCTCCACCTCTTCGAACCCACCGTTTTGTTGTGCACTGTCCACCATCGGCCTCATCTGAGTTTAATCACCTTTTCGAAGTGTGTTGCAAAGGGGATATCGTCTCTGCTTCATAAATTGATTGCGAGAAAACGTTGTTACAGTCCAATCGACGAGCAGGAGCAACCTGAGTCTCTTCTCCTTCACATCGGCGATTTGTCTGAGATCTGTTGCAATACTGTAAGTTCGGTTGTGTGGATTCGATTCTAGTCTTGTGTTGATCTTTTCCCCTATTTGGGATATAGTCTCTCTAGTCAAATCTAAGTTGTTAAATCTAACCCATCATTTCCTTTGCATGTCGGATCTGGTAGGCCGAGGTCAATGAATTAATTTAAGGTTGAACCTTTTCTAGTTGGTCGTCCTCATTTTTTTACTGCAAAGTCTGGGGTTAATTATGTTTGGAATAGAAAGGAACATATTAGGGGTAGAACTATATTGTATGACTATGCTATACGAAATGGAATAGCTTAAGAACTATGCTATACGAAATGGATTAGCTTAAATTGTTTAGTATTGAAGTACCATTCCATTTTACTATTTTTTATGAAGTAGCATAGCAAAATTATATAGAATCAATTCCATTCCATGTAATTGTTTGTTCCATGCAATACCTATGAATACTATACTTTATAAACTACTTTGCATATTATTTACCTATTTCATATGTTGACATTTCCGTAGAACTTGTAACATAACCTTCTTTGTGCTTTTCATTTTGTTCGTCAGGTTTGTCATGGATGAGTTGGGCTTTTAAAGTAAATTGTTTGAAACAGGCTTTGAACCAACTGTAAAGAAAAGAGTTTACAATTATTTCTACCTTAGTTGGATTGAGGTTATCAATAGTGAATTAGAGAATGAGCATTTGGTGATGTTGAGTGCCTCACAGTTTGGTAAAGTATTACAGATGGGGTCGCATACCTTCTCAGTCATGTTTGTGCATTACATTCTCTCCCGCTAGTTAGTAACTAAGAAGGACTTCGGACTATGGTGTCTCTTTGTCGGGAAACTAATCTGTTATGCGATACAAGACTTTGTGCTGGTAACGGGCCTTAATTGTGGAGAAATAGTTGGCTCTCATGCTCAGGAAGCGAAACAAGGTATTGCGCGAGGGAAGGGAAAATGGCAAGCCATCGTCATCATCTCAAGCCATAAGGGATGTTTTTCGTTTGGGGGGGGGGGGAAGCCCACAACTAGCTGGATAATGGATCGGCTTCTGAAGGGGAAAAAAATACAAGGACCCTCTAACCCGCATGCGCCTATCATTGTTGGTCCTGGTGTAAGGGCTTAGGGTTTAGCTTCTATATAACACGATTATTCTGTAGAAGTACATGTTTCTTGTTTCTATTCTATATGACTTACGGAGAATGGAAAATACTAGTATTTCCTATGTTCATATTTTGATCTTTGGATTAGATTTTATATTCTCATGTTGGATTTAGTGATTAGTTGATAGGATTTAGTTTATGGACGACTGGGTTTGACATTGGGTCAAGCATTACCATGTTCCATGAAGGCATAACCATATTAACATTTGAAAAATATATGGGAGATTGTCTTTAGATTCCAACTACATTTTTACCTTGTCTATTTTATATGCCTCATGTAGAATGGAATGCATCTTATTGTTATTTCAAAATTTGGTTTAGTTTATGGAAGATTAGGGTTGACATTGGATTAAGGTTTATATCGTCGTGTAGGGTATAGTGATTATTGGTTAGGGTTTAGTTTATGGAAGATTGGGGTTGACATTGGATTAAGGTTTATATCGTCGTGCATGGTATAGTGATTATTGGTTAGGGTTTAGTTTATGGGAGATTGGGGTTGACATTGGATTATGGTTCATATTTCTGTGTAAGGTTTAGTTTATATTCCCGTGTGTGGTTTAGTGATTAGTTTATCGTTTAGTTTATGGAAGTTTGGGGTTGACATCGAATTAAAGTTTACATTTTCGTGTAAGGTTTATTTCTTAGTTTATAGGTTTAGTTTATGTACGTTTGGGGTTGCCATTTGGGTAGCATGACGAACTTCCATTACATAGGTATTGGCCTTTATTTCATGATCTATACTATATAGGGGTTGGTGTTGGAGTATATTTAGATTTAAGGGTTGTTGGTGGGGTTATAATTCTATACTATTTTGACGATATGGAATAAAACACCTATTGAATATATATGTAGTCAGTAAATGTATAGGTGGACGACTTCTCATTTTTTTCTTGTGCAATAGTTTTCAGGTGCTTTGGTGCAAATTTTTTTTTTCAGGTGCTCTTCACCTTATGTTCTATTGGTCACGTTATCTCCTCCACATATTTACTTGGTACCTGTAAAGAGAAGGGATAATGTAGAATGGAAAATTTACTAATACAGTTTTTTTTCCCTACCATTTGATTGACAGTACACAATACAAATATCTTCCCTACGTTGCGTGTATTATGTGGCTTCCTCCTATTCCTTCATAAGACATAGCTTTACCAACTTTTGGTCATGTATTGAACCAGCCACGTCATATTCTGTTACACTGGGTGACGTAGTTACTCATGAAAGACGTTTATACCTTCACCTATTTCTCCTGATTATCTATTCTACCTACCTCATGTGGAATGTAAAAGCTATAATGCAATTTATTTTACTTAATATAGTTACTGATGCTTCATAATATCTACTATTTCATATTTTTCAATTGGGGTGAGGGTTTATATTTCTGTTTAGGGTTTAATTATTAGGTGGTTTGGGTTAAGTAAAATATATTGTACTTTATATTTGAGTTTGGGTTTAGTTTAGGGTTTAATTATTAGTAGGTGTGTTAACTAATATATATTATAGTTTATCTTTGAGTTTGATTTTAGTGATTGACGTTTAGGGTTTAGTATTTTGTGAGTGAATAATGTTTAGTATTTAGGGGTTGTCTTTATTTGGGTTAGGGTTTCCAGATTAGTGGTTTAGATTTAGCTTATTGAAGGATGGTATTGGCTCTTGGAAAGCATTCGATACTTCGATGTCAGCAAAAAAATCTAAAAATTTGAACAATATTTTTCATTTTATTTAAGTGTTTGTACCTATTAGATAGTTGGTATTCTATACTATTTTGTTATATAGAATGGTACCTCTACAAAAATCATTTCCGAAGATATGATTACAAATGTTATGTAAACTGAAACGACTTTGACTTTAATATTGAAACACTTTTTCTCCTTTTTTTACTGCATACCGTCAAACATGTGTGGTAAAATGTTTTCGACATTTGATGTGTTTTGATATGTGATTGTCATCACGCTACAAAAAGAATGACATAACCCTATATGTCACTTATAACTAGTAACTTGTTTAGCTTATGGGTAAAACCGGATGGTTTGTGGAGTAAATATATGACATTAGATTATGTCAAAATAAATGTTATTTACCTAATTTACACTTGGTTTATGGTTATTACGCAAATTCTCCCATCTATATATTGATTCAATGCAAAATATATTCTTTTTTTGTATAATAATGCGGAGCTCATGACGATAAAGAGAGAAAATAAAATCTAAGAAGAAAATTTTGATTATTTAGAAGCATCAGTTCCAAAAGTATATGTTACAAAGAGGGGTTGTTGATCTGCCTTTTCCTTACAGTAAACAAACAAACCACAGATCATGGTTCTTCTTCATCTTCTTGATTTGAAGATTTGTAAATAATATAATCATATCAGTACTCTTACAATATCATCAGACAAGCAACATAACCAGCACAAGCTCATCAGTCATCAACATTTCTTTCTATTTAGAAAAATAATGAAGCCCACTTATTAGAGACGTAGATCGGTGCAGTGAAGATCATCTACGCCGTTAACATCATCCAACAGTGGAAAATTAATATTGAATTTAAAAGGCAGATTGCTACGACGGGAGGACGTGATAGGTACCATCAAGCATATGTACGTAGGAAGAGAGGTGTGAGAGAGGTTAGGAAAACAGATGACGTGGAAGATGACTCGGAGAGAGTCGAGACTTGAAGAATGAAGGGGAGGCTAATGGAAAACCTTTAAATAAACTTGTAGATACATTTACATTTCTTTTATGCTTGTTGTTGGGTGTTCTTGACGAGATGAGTCAGAACTTCATGTTCCCTATGAGAACGTTGATCGCGGATTCAATCGCCATGAGATTGTAATCCAAGATTATACTGCAAGCTATTTTCATTCTTTGATTCTTAATAACAAGAAAGTACAGGTTTTGAGAGTAACGATATCAATACTCTAACATTGGTGCGGTGAAAAGTTCGAGCTCGGCGACGAAGATGACGGCGGCGGAGAGACAGTTCCGATCGGGTGATAAAGCTGATTCCGACGAAGAGGAATCCGATTTGAAGAATCAAGTTACAGATCTGGCTCGTAGCGTTCATCGATTGACGGAGGATAACACGGCGACGAATCTGATGATTAAAGAGATGAATCAGGCAATATCGACAATGATGAAAACGTTCGGGAAGAGACCGATGCGCGATGCATCTTCCCCAGCCGCGCCTCATCAGCCTTCACATCAGGTAGATCCTTCTTTCTGGGAACCACATGGAAGTAATCCGCTAGGTTATCGATCTGAGGCATTGAATCTTGAGAATCGTGATAGTATGCTAAAGAAAGTTGAGATGCCTTGTTGCGATGGTTCTGGTGTATTGGAATGGATTACGGATGTGGAATACTTCTTCACGCTAGGAGGATATAGTGAGGGAGCAAGGTTAGATCTGGTACCTTTATGTTTACAAGGTGCTCTGAAGAAATGGTATAGCTGGGTGAGACGGAGAGGAGGATTCCAGAGTTGGTTGGATTTTAAACAAAGGATGTTGGTGCGTTTTTCAGATTCCATTGATGACGAACCAGAAACACAGTTGTTTGCTCTGAGACAAACATGATCTATTGCGGAGTATGTATCAGCGTTTGAAACTCTGTCTGCTCAAGTACCAGGAATATCAGATCACCTATTGGAACGCATTTTTTACAATGGATTGAGTACAGAAATGAAGGAGGTGATACGGATAAAGGAACCTCAAGGTTTAAGCAATTACATTTCGGCGGTATTAAGAATGGAGACGAGTGTATTCTGTAAAGTAGTGAGCAGTGTGAATACTTCAGGGATCAGTAACGCTAAACGTCAATGTTATACTGATCGAACAACGACTGTGATCCCTAAGTGGCATACAAATGAGAAGAATAAAAGTGATCGGGTGCAGAGTAAAGAAAATGTACAACCGGTACAAGCATACCAGAGACCACGCCAGAAACACACGGATGCAGAATTGGATGAGATGCGACGAGCTAAAGTGTGCTTTAAGTGTAAGGCACCATGGTCCCGAGCCCATGCGGAAGTTTGTCCTAATAAAGAGCTGCGCATCCTGTCATTATTAAATGGTTGGGAAGTGGAGGTGTTGGAGCAAGAAGAAGAGGCTATGCTTAACAACAATGTACAACAAGGACAAGAATTAATGACTTTGTCATATAATTCATTTCTAGGGATTTCTTCTCCAAAGACGACTAAAATGAAGGGGCGAATCAATCAGAAAGAGATAATAGTCATGCTCGATAGTGGAGCATCCCACAACTTTATTTCTCCATCTGTTGTGAAGAAGCTGCATTTGAAAGTTTATGCGGATTGTGGCTTAGATGTGTTGTTAGGGAATGGAGTAACAGTGAAAGCAATGGGAGTATGCAGATCCGTTGACTTCATTCTCAATACTACCACGTTTACATCAGACTTTATCTCTTTAGAACTGGGAAGTGTTGATGTCATCTTAGGTGTTCAGTGGCTGGAAACCTTGGGAAGATGTGAAGTTGATTGGAAGTTGCAGGAACTCACTTTCATCTACCAAGGGGAGAGAGTTACCTTGTTAGGCGATAAGGAGTTACACAATAGTAAACTCTCTCTCAAGTCATTGTCTCCTAGACGCTTGAGTAGTCTAACTGGAAGAGAAGTGCAGTTAACTGCAACAGCAGTGACATCCGTAGTACCAGAAATACTCAATGTACTTCCTCTGGTGTTGGAGAATTATGCGGATATTTTTGCCTTACCGGTGGGGTTACCTCCTATTCGTGGGCAGGAACATTCAATCACGTTAATCCCGGGTGTATCTGCGGTTTCAGTTCATCCATACCGATATCCTCATGCGCGTAAAGTGGAAATGGAACAGATGGTCAAAGAAATGTTGGATTCGGGTATCATCAGACCAAGTATCAGTCCATTTTCAAGTCCGGTTTTACTTGTCAAAAAGAAGGATGGTGGACTACGGTTTTGTGTTGATTACAGGGCATTGAATCGTGCTACAGTGCCAGACAAGTACCCAATACCGGTTATTGATCAGTTACTGGATGAATTAAACGGAGCTTGTGTGTTCTCAAAGCTGGATTTGAGGTCAGGTTATCATCAGATACGTATGAAAGAAGAAGATATCAGCAAGACAGCTTTTCGAACGATAGAAGGTCATTATGAATTCTTGGTCATGCCTTTTGGGTTGACTAATGCCCCAGCTACCTTTCAAGCCTTAATGAACAAAATATTCAAGTTGTTTCTGAGAAGATTCGTCTTGGTCTTCTTTGATGACATTTTGATTTATAGTAAGTCTGTGAAGTTGCACATTGAACATTTGGAGCAAGTGCTGCGGGTTCTTAGGGAGCAGAGGCTATTTGCGAATCAAAAGAAATGTGCATTTGGTGTCTCTCAGATTGAATATCTAGGTCATATTATCTCACAGGCGGGTGTAGCTACGGATGACCAGAAAACTGAAGCAATGAGGACTTGGCCCACCCCAAAATCAGTGAAACAATTGAGAGGATTCTTGGGTTTGACTGGTTATTATAGAAAGTTTGTTAAAGATTATGGGATTATAGCACAATCATTGACATCGCTATTAAAAAAGGATCAGTTCCTATGGTCTTACGAGGCAGAGAAAGCATTTGAACGACTAAAAACAGCAATGACACACGCTCCAGTACTTGCGTTACCCGATTTTTCTAAGATGTTTATTGTGGAAACGGATGCGTCGGGTTTTGGTGTGGGAGCTGTTTTGATGCAAGATAGACAACCGATAGCTTACTTTAGTCATGCCTTGACCGAAAGAGAACAACAGAAACCGGCGTACGAAAGAGAGTTGATGGCGATAGTGATGGCAGTAAGGAAATGGAAACATTACTTGTTGGGCAGGAAGTTCCAAGTTCATACTGACCAGCGTAGCATCAAATATCTGTTAGAACAGCGTGAAGTGAATATGGAGTATCAAAGATGGCTCACGAGATTGTTAGGCTTCGACTTTGATATTTTTTACAAACCGGGCTGTGAAAATAAAGCTGCTGACGGATTATCACGGTGTATGGCTGTTTCTTCATTACTTTTAGCCTTGACAATGCCTAAAGTCTTACAGTGGGAAGATTTGTATAAAGAGATTGCCGAGAATGAGATGATTCAGCAACTCATTGTTCAGTTGACATCGGGATATTAACATGGATTTCATTGAAGGGTTACCAACTTCTAATGGAGTAAATGTTATTCTGGTGGTGGTGGATAGATTAAGCAAAGGAGCACATTTTATCGGCTTAAGACATCCTTTTACTTCCGCAGAGGTGGCAAAGAAATTTGTGAGAGAGATAGTACGTCTTCACGGGTATCCTAGCAGTATTGTATCTGACCGCGACAGATTGTTTTTGAGCAATTTTTGGAGAGATTGTTTCAAGTTGGCGGGTACTACTCTCAAGTATAGTACTGCGTTTCATCCACAAACAGATGGGCAAACGGAAGTATTGAATCGTTGCTTGGAGACCTACCTGAGGTGCTATGCTTCTACACATCCTCGGTTGTGGTCTAACTTCTTATGTTGGGCAGAGTACTGGTACAATACATCATTTCATTCATCTCTTCAAGCTACTCCTTTCAAAGTTATGTATGGTAGGGATCCTCCTACGTTAGTCAAATTTGAAGAAGGGTCAACTAAGAACTTTGATTTGGAGGAATCGTTACTAGAACGGGATGCAATGTTGAACAGCTTGAAGAAATGTTTATTGAGAGCTCAGGATCGTATGAAGCAACAGGCGGATAAGCATAGGCGTGATGTGGAGCTTCAGGTTGGTGATTTGGTTTACTTGAAGTTACGGCCATACAGGCAACAATCGGTGGCGAAGCGATTTTATCACAAACTTGCCGCAAAGTTTTACGGTCCATATAAGGTGTTGGAAAGGATTGGGAAGGCAGCATATAAGTTGGAGCTTCCATCGGGATCTCGAATTCATCCGGTATTCCACGTTTCTCAAATCAAGAAGGTAATTGGGAATCACACGGTCGTGTCGACGTTGCCACCAGAATGTTTGGGTGAGAAGTTTGATGAGTGGAGCCCTGCAGATGTTTTAGCGAAGAGGTTTAACGATCGAGGTGGTTTGGAGTTACTGGTTCGTTGGAAGGATAGAGCTTCAACAGATGATTCTTGGATGACTTCACGGGAGTTTGTAGCACGTTTTCCTTCTTACAAGCTTGAGGGCAAGCTTGGTTTCGATGGGCGAGGTATTGATAGGTACCATCAAGCATATGTACGGAGGAAGAGAGGTGTGACAGAGGTTAGGAAAACAGATGACGTGGAAGATGACTCGGAGAGAGTCGAGACTTGAAGAATGAAGGGGAGGCTAATGGAAAACCTTTAAATAAACTTGTAGATACATTTACATTTCTTTTTATGCTTGTTGTGGTGTGTTCTCGACGAGATGAGTCAGAACTTCACGTTCCCTATGAGAACGTCGATCGCGGATTCAATCGCCATGAGATTGTAATCCAAGATTATACTGCAAGCTATTTTCATTCTTTGATTCTTAATCACAAGATAACACAGGATTTGAGAGTAACGATATCAATACTCTAACAGGACGACGCGATATCGTTGTCTCCGTCGTCGACAATGGAAAAGGAAGAACCGCAATCGCTGTGACAATCTTCCGGCACTACAGGGGGAGTACTAGGATATCTCTTCGCCGTTGATGGCGGTTTCGCGGCGGAGCTAGTTGTCGTAGGTCTAGGTCTGCTGAACGATTCGACGGTGCTGCTCATGCCGCTGCTAACGATCGGATAGTGCTGCTCCCGGAGGTGGGAAGAAGGATCCACCTGATTTCGCAGATTCTGAGAAGAATAAATGGGAAAATTGGTTGTGGCCTTGAGACCACGGAGGTTACGAGCGGCGAATCGTAAGAACGTGCGGCATCTTCAGCGGAATAGAAAGTACCGAGCCAAACACGAGCTTTCTTCAATGGATCACGGATCTCTGCTGCGTATCGACCCCAAGGTCTCTTCCTCACGCCTCTGAATCGCGTCTCTTTTATAGATCCGTTGTGATTGGCCATGACGGCAACGGCGGAAGAGCCTCTTACCTATCCTCATAATGAGAGTTAGAAGATGTGGCAAGACCAATGGAGAAAATATATGAGAGGAAGAAGATGAGGAAGCTGGTGGGCAATGGACAAGATAGGGCGATTCTCTTCAATACAAAGCTCTTTCTTATTATTAAATTCAAATTTTGTTTTCTTTTCTTAAACTAAACTATTGGTTTTGTGATTTTTCTTATTTTCTTATTTTAAATTGTATTCAACATGTTTTAGAGAAAACTGACAAAATGAGACACATTAAACTTTTATTTGTCTAACTAGAAATTTTGATTCTTTTAAGACCACTTTTGAACATGTTTCACCTTTTTGTAGTGGAAAAATAGTATTTTTAATATTAAAAATTGAAAAAATATGAAAACTACTGGAAACATAAGTAAAACTATATGTATATTTTTTTATTTTAAATACATTGTGTAACCATGTTTGATTTTATGTCTTACCTAGGCATAAAATACTCATTATGACAGCCTACTTAGTTTAGAACTCGAAGACAAAATAGATTACATGTATCTAACTTAGATATAAAATATATAAAAAAATTCATATTTATTCTGCTCTTATTAAAAAATTTCCGGTCGCGTTATTAGCTAGATGTCGATGGTCTACATCAACCTCGGGTACGTGTTCTATAGTTTACTCAAAGACCTAACTTAACTTATATATGTTACATAACCTATTATAACTATAACCTTAGGGTCTGCTTGAGAGATAATATATAATCCACCATTTATTCATCGTTCTAATCTATGTAATTTATGTATTCCACCTAAATCACGAGAAATGGAAGTTTCCATTTTTCGGTTATTATCTTTCCTAAATCTACAGTAAATCTCGCATGATATCTTCTCTCCCACGTCTCTCTCTCTATTTCGATCTTTGTTTCTCTTTTCTTTCTTCTTTGTCCATCTCATTATTTATTCTCTCCATCCACACAAAAATAAACATGGTTCTTACCTATTTTAAATCGGGTGTATGGATATCTCGTTCCAGTGAGCAGTGGAGTTTCATGGTTAACAAGGAAAGGCACGGTCGAATGGTGACATTAGGGAGTAATACTCTGTTGGAGAAGCTGAAGATCATGATGTGTGAGGATTATGGAATGGATCATCATGTCGTTGATGCTGAATTCAGTTATGAGATGGTGAATCAAAGAGGGAATCCCCCATTATTATCAGCAATGACCATCAAGTATCTAATTTTTTGGGCAACATTAAGAATGATTCATCTATACGCTTGTGTGTCACGTTCTGGCTAATGGTGTTAAAGAAAAGGAACAAGTCAATATTGATTTGAATAAGGAGCCTTGTGATTCGAGTAATATTGAGGATGACGATGTTCCTGAAATAAATCTCGCAGACGTTGTCAAACCATCAAATGAGTCTCGTGAGGGAAGGAAGGAAGGAAGGATCATGTCGCTGAGGATGGTTGCGATGAAGCTGGTTCAAATGGTGAATAATAGGAATAGCGAAAAAGATGGTGGCCGTTTGTTTAGGTGATTTTCTTGAAAATGGATCAAATTATCAAAAGTAAAGGTGTTGTGAAGGCAACAATGGAAATTTGTGCAATGAAGAATAATTTGATTATATTGTTATCAAATCCACGACATAATGGTGGTATATTTGATGTAAGGATACGATGTGCAACTGGACTGTGCGTGCATAATCTCTGGATGGGTCTACATATCTCATGATCAACAAGTACCAGGGAAGACATTTATGTGCTCCTTTGAAGAAAAGCAAATTCAAAAAAACGTTGGCAAAAATAATTGGGAATCTGATACAACATCAATTTGAGGAATATAATGAAGGTCCAAAAGCGAATGACATCATTCCATTTATGCGATTGGAGCATGGTTGTGAGATTAATTATTGGCATGCTTGGAAGCTCGTGAGTTTGCAATTGAAGTTGTTAGAGGTATACCAGATCTAAGTAATGCTAAAATACCAAACTATTTGCATATGCGTAAAGAAGCTAATCCTGATACACATACTCATTATGAAACTACTATTGATGGGAGATTCAAGTATCTGTTTCTGTCGTTTGGTCAATCAGTTAGAGGATTTTACAATGCAATTTGTAGGGTTATTGTTGTTATGGAACTTTTCTGAAAAATAATACAATGGAGTTCTACTTGTTGCTACAGCTGTAGATGGTAACTCCAATTTGTATCCGATTGCATTTCGAGTTGTTGATTTAGAGAATGACAATTCATGGGAGTGATTCTTAAGATATTTTAATGTCGTTATTGATGTGTCAGATAGAAATTTGTCAATTTCTAAAGCAATTGGTACTCTCAACCCTCAACACATGGAATTTGCATTCACGACTGGTTGACCAATGTTGTTAAATTTTTCAACACAAAGGGTTTGACTGGCTTGGTTGAAAAAGCTTCACGGCATATAGGTTTCCTGAACTTTAGGAACATTTCACTGAAATCTTTGATGAGTCCTGGGCTTGTAAGATAGCTACAGAAGGCTGATGTGAGAAAATAGATTCGTTCACTCTTCCCTAGATCAATGTACGACATTAGAACCATTAACCCTGTAGAGTTGATAAATTCAGTTTTGAGATCACCTAGAGAATATCCAGTTATTCCTTTGCTGGATAGTATAAGAGAAATGTTGACATGGTGATTCTACGAGAGTCAAATTTTAAGCTCGAAGCATATTTATCCTTTAACAGTTAAAGTGAAGAAAAAAATCAATAGTAGAATTGTGAAGGTAAAAGGATTTCAGGTTTATAAGGTTGACAATTTCAGATCACTTGTTAAAGGAGACAAATATGATTGTCATGTTGATTTAGAAAAAAGAACATCCACATGTGGGAAGTACAATTTGGGAAAAATACCTTACATACAATACATTCCTACAATTTATTCACGAGGTATGTAAGTATAAACACATAATCTGGGGACCTATTTCTTTTCGGTATTTTCAGCATTTAACCATTACTCGATCTCTTTTTTTTTTTGTCACAAGAATAGAAGTACACAAATTTACTGATGGCGTATACACCACTGCAACATGGAGAACTGCATATGCGAAATGCATTAATTCAATAGCAGTTCCAGACTCTCAATGGAATGTCAGAGCTGAGGTTAAACTTGCGAAGATTTTACCACCAGAGACAAGAAAAAGTGCTGGTATAGCAGTAAAGATAAGGTAAGAAACAATGGAAGACAAGATAAAATCTTCTTCTCAAGGATCAAGAAAGAATAAAAAGCACAAGTGCAGCAGGTGTGGTACCGAAGATCACAAGAGAGGAACATGTGATATACCTATTCACTTTGTTGTGTGTGTTCTTTTTTATGCTTATTACTCTATTGGTATTTTGTGTTCAAGAACCTATTCGAAAATTTGGTATTTGCAACATTCTTGAGACAAATCGATCTTGGTAATTGACAATTTCGTATTTGCAACATTTTTGGTTCAAATCATTGATAATCACCAAAAAACACTAAGAAACATAGCACTTCTTTGAAAAAGACAGAACAACAAACTGATCATCACCAAACCATCATGCATAGGTAAAGTACATGAAGGCTATCACCAAACAACACACAAACAAAGCTTTTATGATCCTTAATTCGCTAATGCATTCAATGGTATTCTCTTCACAACGTGCAATTTCGTCTTCCATCTCTTCAATTCTACTCTCATGGCGTTTTAGCATGGTCTCACAAGCTCTCATTAAATTCTGACATTGGGAATTGTCGATGAGCACCACGTCAACCACTTTTTGGAAGTCTTCAATTTTTTGAACAACTGACTTATCCGTCCATTTGAATAAGTGGGTTTTGTCCTTCATCATTAAAATCTAACATATATTTGGATTAAAACAAAGACAAGGTTATATTATTAGACGACTAACCTTCTCAGTTCCCATTGGACAACAATAAAATAATCTTCCTAGATTTTTTATTTTTTTTTGAAGTGAAAAGAAACGATGCCTCACCGCAATTGCATGTGTGGGAATTCCACGTTGTTTGGTGAGTCGATCTACAAGTTTTATCCCCTGGTTTCTCAATGTCGTGAAAGAATGAGGAAGAAAAGGGATTAGATACAAAAAATTGCACAAAACGACGTCGTTTCATACCTAGATAACATGTATTGTACCTAAGGTATATCAATAAATTTCAAAAAAAGTAATCGAGTACAACTTACTACTATGAGAATTGATTTTTTTACTTTCTCTTTGAATCTTCTAATTAGTGTTAATACATGAAGCAAATAAAGAAGACAAATGTACATAATTGTGACTATCAAGCCTCCCAATGGAATTATCGACTAAATACATGTCATTGTCATTCAAAATCATAAGAGTTTAGAGTTTAAGGCTCTTATGTATAGGGTTTGTTTAGGGTTTAGTTAGGGTTTGTTTAAGGTTTTTCAAATTTCTTCTCTAGGGTTTAAGGTTTATTTAGGGTTTGTTTGGATTTAGGGTGTAGTAACTATTTGAGAACGGTTTTAGGGTGCAATAACGATTTGATTAATGATTTTATAGCACATCCTTCTTGCAAAAACCAAAACTAGAGTTTTGTTACATCATTCATAAAATAACCAAAGCTAGAGTTTTGTCACATAATTCCTAAAAAACAAAAGCTAGAGTTTTGTCACATCGTTCCTAGAAAAACAAAAGCTAATAACAATTACACACATAATTAGTCTTCTTCAATGTCAAAGACATCATGCGTCTCATACTCCAAAAGCAAATGTTGTGCCATAAGCTGAACTAAACTGGGATCTTTTGCAGACTCCCATATATACACAACAATCTTTTGTCGAAAACTCATAATAATTTCGTCATCCACTAAAGTAAGGTCTAGATCAAGCAGTTGGCATTCCAAGTGTTTCAGGACGTGTGCCCCGCAATCAGCACAAAGAAATTTCAATCTAGACTTCAGAAGTACTCGACAATAGAATATGGTGAGAGGAGTAGATGCTTCTTGTTTTCATTTGTCTAAACGGCCTTCACTACCCGATTTTTCTTCACTTCTTTCAACTTTTTGGCAGCCATCTGTCTAATATTTTGATAATGTGGACGAACCTGCAGTTGTTATTGATCTAAGTAACTTGGGTCTCCTCACCCTCCTTAAAAAACCACTTTGGTAGCTCCTTAGTCATACCTACAAGTCAAGAGAAAAAATTGTAATGAGAGCACAACCAATGTAAGAACATAAATGTTCTTTTACAAACTCAGTTTGCATATTTTAGAACATAAGTTCCACCGATTTCTAATATTTTATAGAACAAGAAACATTACAGTTGGCCAACAATACAACATGTTTAAAATGAATATAATATCTCTTTCATCTTCATCTTCTTACCATCAAGATCCTAATTTTTCTCCCTTTCAAAAATACCTAAATCGATACTCTACAAATAAATCTCAAAAACAATAACATGCATGAATTATTTGTAGTGTGTAAGATGATTAATTAACCCATACAAATAAATGTAGTTTAAGAAAGATGACAAAACGGGTTTTAAAAAAAACTAGGGTTAAGAGAATCAAAAGAAGTAATCACAACCCGTGAGATTACAATGAAATTGATGATACAAAGTGTGAAGGGACAGTATGATGAAACTCATAGAGAAAGAAGAAGAATGTCCGACGAAACTCGTAAAGGAAAAACAAATTTCCAATTCGTTTATTCGTGTCTAAGAATAAAGAAGAGAAAGAAGAAAACGAGATTAAAACAAAAAAATGATGATTTCCGATGAAGAAACAAGGATTCTCCACTCACCCTAAATCGTCATTGATACGGGTTGAAGGTAAGCGGAAAAGGAGTAAACTGAAAAAGAAATTAAGGTAAAACAAGTTAAGTGTTTTACCTCTTTCGTGCCTTTATCTTTTTTTTTTTTAAATAAAACTTTAAATAAGTAACGAAATATTGATTTTTTTAATTTAAATTAATTTGATTAATTAAAATGTATAATAATATTAAAGGGACTATAAATTCTATTTACCAAAATCATCTTCTAAAACTTCTATTGGGACAAACCAAAATTTAAAGTATTCTATTTTTCCAATTTTCTCAATGTTTAAATGGTTGGAATAGTTGAAATAGAAAATATCATATTCGATCATTTTAATTTTTTTTCGACATTGAATTTCATTAACAAGATAACAAGGTGGGATACAATTGTAGAAATCTTAGCCGGCGGAGGACATTAATGTCCCCGGAGACAGAAGCCCAAACAAGGGAAGCAGGTAGAACCATAAACCATAAGAACAAAGATTCAAACAAAGAAGGCGTAGCTATTAAAATCAAACGACCAAGAATTACAAATAGAGCATCAAATAAAAATTAAAGGAGAGGTACAAAACATACTTCTCACTTCACCCTCACCACAACATGTCATTCAGCTGTCGAAGCCGTGAGTTCCCTCCGATTCAACCCACCGAAGAGCCGTAGACATTATTGGGCTTGCTTCACATGGGAATCAGAACAATCTCTGCCGAAACTCAAGGACGAAGATTTCATAGCAAGAAGGGATGAATAACCGACGATATTACTTTCGTTACAAACCCGACGGCTAAAGCAGATCTGAGAATACTGGTTAAGGATCTGTATGTGAAAATAGCCGAGAAGGATCCGCCTAAGAGGTGAGAGACCTCTAGACCACCATCGAAGAGACGAATCTGACATACAACTGCCATAGAACTCTAACGAAGCTTCACGAGGGAGAAGGGAGTAGCGCGACCAGAGATTAAACCATACCAACTTTAAACACTGAATATTGGCAAAAGACAGAAAAAAAATCAAATCTAAAGAGGCACAACGCCGGGGCTTATCGCCACCGGACGTTGGCCGGACGAAATCAAAACGACGAAAGCTGTTTTGTAAAGAAGAGACAAGCTTAGAGAGAGATTTTAGAGAGACGAGACGTGTTGATGCATTTTTGATCATTTTAATTAAGAATAATTTTTAGTATTTATATATTACAATTCAAATTCGAAACACATTGATATTTGTTTTTAAAAGGGTAATAATTAATTTATATATCTCGAAAAAGAAAATGATCAGAAAGAGAATTCCAGGTGTTTCGTTTGTGTGGTAAGAGGAGGGACAAGGGAAAGAGATTCGCACTTGATTCTATGCGCTCTTTTCACTTGCTCCACTTTCCCACCATTTTAGAATTGCATAGACGGATCAAGCATTATGGATCTATGGATCTATGGATCAAAAGTGGATCGAACTTAATAAGAATGAATCAATCAGATCTATTGTTACAAGTATAAATCAAGTGGATATAACAGTAAAAATTATATGTTTGAATTTTTAAATGGAAAAAATAAGATCAGACATCGCGAATATATAATATAAATAAGGACCAAACAGTTTAAAATATAAGTTTGAATAGTAAAAATGGATAAAAAAGTTCAAATATTTTAAAATTATAAAAGAAATTATATAATATTTTATACTTTCATGTAATTTTCTGTAATTAAAAATAGTATTGTAAAAAGATTAAATACATATTAATAATAGAATAGACCTCAAAAATTAACCGATCATGCGTGAATTTAGAAGGTTAAATATATCAAGAAAATAAAATGTTCCAGTGCTTTCACAAAATATACAATTTATTAATGTAAAACTATTTATAGAGCTCACGGTTTATAAATAAACAGATCAACCATTTATTTTCATTAGTAAGTTTATTCCACAAATATAAAATTGTTATAATTTTTTTTTGAAACATACAAAATGATACAGCCATTAATGATGTATGTTGTTTAAGATTATGATTATTAATACACTCAATTTAGAATTTATAAAGTAATAAAATAAATATCTGCCATATATCAACTTGGTCCATTCAATATTTGTGATAAAACACAAATAACACATGTATATCAAATTTTGCTTACAATTTTCAATTGTAGATGATAACTCTGTTTTATTACATTTACACTAGAATCATCTTTTAGATATTATTTTAGAAGTGATTTTTTAAATTTTACTTATGTGTCAACTATACAAATACTTTTACTAAAAAAATATGATACGCACACTAACAATTTGTTAACTTGAAGAACAATGAAAAAAAAGAAAAATTAAAGACAAAGAGAGCAAAAGAGAAAATAAATAATTTGATGAAAGGAGATTTACCCACATCATGAAAGTTGGCACTTCAAAAAAGCTCTACTGTGCACTTTGATACGGTAGGGAAAAAACAATTTTTGAAGAAAAAAAATAGACTACCTACATCACCAAAATATGCAATTTTGAGAAACTTGCATTCAACACTTTAGTAGTGTAGGGATTCACATGTATTGTTCACTACAGTCCAAAAGTTCAAATTTCAAACTAGAATTATCTCTTTGTCTTCTTCTCCATTTCTTTAATGTTTATTATTTTATGTATGTGGCTATAAAAGATCTTATTGTACACATAGATGAATTAAGCAAGTAAGGGGGTTTTCTCTTCTGCTTCCTCACCTGTAGTCTCTCTAATCTCTGGTTACATAAATCTCTCTCATATTCTCTCAATCTCTCACAGTCTCGTATAATCTCATTTCACATACTCTCTATCTTCCGACATTCTCTGTCTCTCGCCATTTAGAAGACTCAAGATAGCTTAAGCTTTGTGTTCATCAGTCACACACTAGCATACTCAAAATCTCACATGATATCAGATCCAGGTTCATGGGATCTTGGTTTTATCTTCCGCAAATTATCCACAAGCTCATCCTCATCTCAAAACGAAGTCTCCGGAGTTATGAAGATCTCATGCATGGTGTGTTCTCAGGGCCTCTCCTCTTTTCTCATGTCCATATTGATGACGAAAATCATTGAAATCAAAGGTGTGTGGAGAAGCTTATAGAACCAAGCTTCAGATTCATCTTGTTTAAGACTTTCTTCATCTCTGTCCAAGATTAAAGCGTTAAAGGTGGAAGCTTTCTCATTTATCCAGAAGATGACAACCAACAAACATGATAAAAAGGGATCTTTTGTGTGGTGGATACAAGAAGGAGGTCGTGTTCAAAAGGAGGAGTAGTTGGGTTGCAACTCAACAAGTTCTCTTGACCCTTATACTTTGGAGGTTCAAGTAACCAACTCAGGTTCCTTGGTTGTTAGCTAAACCTCTCTTTCTTAATATGAGCTTGTCATAATTGTTTTGGTTGTGTTGAAGTGTTGTGTTGATATCCTTGGGTGTTTAAAGTTTATGCTAGATGTTATTTTCTAGATTCTGTCCCAAGATTTTTAAGAGTCTTGTGTGGTTGTTTGATGATATTGCTTTGCCACCGTTCTACCTTGAAATGTATTGTTAGGATGCTAGATGATTTTTCTAGTCATTTGTTGCATTCATGAGTTAGAAAATAATAGTATTGCTTATTGTCATCGTTTTTCCTTAAGGTTGATGCATCTAGATTCATGTTTAAGTTGTAGTTTAAGGTTTATAATATTGCCTAAATGATTGATGATTGATCTTGCATAAGCATTTAGAGAGGTTTCTTGCATAGATTAGAACTTGATAAAGTCATGATTCTGTCTTAAGCATTGCGAGTGGACATTGGTGATCAAGCTTGATGACTGATCAAGTATTGGTCCCAATGCTTGTGATATGATCTTTGATTGTTTTTGAGTGATGCTCAGGAATACAAGAAGTGTCCAAAGACACACATCAAACCGAGGAGTGAAGTAGAGATCATTGCCCATTGCTCAACAATCCATGGATAAGTCCATAATCTATTCAAAAGAGTGTAGAGAGGATGTTGTGACAATGTAGAGAAGAAGTGTGTGTTTCTGTCCATGTCGAGTTGTCCATTGCCTACATATTTGGAGAGTGTAGAGAGGACATGAAACACACACTAGAGGCCATCACCAAAATCAAGAAGACTGGTGGCCCAATTGAAGCTTGTGAATTTTTTTTCAAGAAGAACTGATTGAATTAAGCGCATACGTTGGAGTTGTTTTGCTCTTGATTCATTTCTCAGGCTCAGAAGAAATACCATCACCTAAGTCATGAGGATAAATGTGGTCCAAATATATTAAATCTGCAGACAGATGGTGAATCGGTTGGCTTAAGGGAATGTCTTGGTATTGTTGCGCTTCTGGTTTCAAAACTCATTGAAGATACCTTATATACTCAATAAAGCTTAAGGAGGGAAATCAGTGAGCTACCATTCATGAATCTCAGTGTTTCTTATCCTCATTGCACCTTTCTTTTCATGGTGGTTCAGTCATCATGGCCTTCAACTTCAGATCCTACCAAGAGAGTACATTCCCTAAGTGAAGAGAGGAAAGCAATCTCACAATAAATATCATCCCAAATTCATGAGGAGGCCGATGATCTTAAGGAAATGGAGTACATGCATGGGAACTCATTGTGCTAAAGCATGATCCTATTCTAAACCTAGCTTGAAGAGGAGTATTAGTGAGTTACCAAGAAGATCCAGAAGTTTCCATTTTCCATGCTCCTCAAAACAATTGCAAGAAAGAAGTCAATATGGACATCAGCAACTTTAGGTTTGAATCAGATTACCATCAGAGACTACTTGTTAAGAATATGAGTGAAGGTAAATCTGAATGGGATGTTGTGTATCAGTCCAATGCATGGAGTTAGAACAGTTACATTCGGTTGGAAAGCTATGAATCAACTTCTACATGGAATTAGAACAGTTACCTTTAGTTTGAAAGCTCTGAAACAGTCTAGCATGTGTACTTGTGCCAGTTGATGAAGTTTCAAGAAGAAATTGCAATGGACTTTTCAAGTGAGGGATTTAAGTGATTGAATCTCAAATAAGTCAATCACTCCTCAACATTCTCATCAAGCCATTGCAATAAGACTTCAACATCGACAACAACACTTGGTGTTAAAACAATTACCTTCAGAGACTACTTGTCAATAAGATAAAGTGGAGAGTCACACTGATTATAAAGCCATGAATTAGTCCAAGGGTTGAAGTTAGAACAATTATCACCAAAGACTACTTGACAAGATCAAGTGGAGAGTCAGGCTGGTGAGAAGCTTTGATTCAGCCCAAAGCATGTGTGTTAATGCTAATTTGTTAGAGCAATGGAGAGCTTGCTCATGGAGGGTTTCATGGAGTAGAGCACATCCATAAGAGAAGGCCATCACTAAGTCAAGAATGCCGGTGGTCCAAAAACAAGGAAGTCACTTATGCTCATTTCCAAGTTTGATTCTTCACTTATGCTCTCATGATCAAACCTGAGGAGAGATGTTAGTGAGCTGATCAAACTAAGCATGCCACAATAAAGGAATCAACTGGGGCTACTCTAGACTGAGCCATGCTGATCTTTGAAGATGTTTCAAGAAGGAGTGTTGATGGAGAGGCAGACCAGAGAGTGATCAATCTTGGATGAGCCAGAATAGTGGTGGCCTTTAAAGATTCTCCAAGGATTGTTAATGGAGAGGCTGACTTTCAAAATACTATAAGGAGTATTGATGGAGAAGCAGACCTTTGAAGATGCTTCAAGGAGTGTTAATTGAGAAGCAGGCCAGCCGCCACTAAGTTGGATGGCCTTGTGATTGCATGTTCATGGATGAAGTGAGGAATTCAGATGCACAAAACAAGATGGAGTCCATCCCTCACCTACATATAAAAAATGATGTAAGGTACTTATAGCTCATGAACAAAGGCTGGAGGTGAATCAAATCGTTTGAAGATGGAAAGAAGTTATAAGAAAGGGGAAGACATCAATATGGTTACAAAGAAGGTTTAAAGTGCACAAGGTGATGCAAGGAAGACTTGTCACCCAACAAGAGGCCATGATCCAAGGTCTATGTGTTCATCAAGGTGATCCAAAGGCACTTAGACCCACCTACTAATCCCTATGTCTTGGAGGGTTTACTCTTTTTCCCTCATCAAAGTTTTTTGCAAAAGTGTTTTCTTTGGTGAAGTTTTTAATGAGGGAATTTTTCAAGGCTTGAAGCTTGCACAACGATCTCCTATTGTCAAACTTGAGAGGGAGTGTTAACTTAAAGAACAATGATCAAGAAAGAATTAAAAACAAAGAATCAGAAGAGAAACGAAATAATCTGAGGAAAACAAATTTACCCACAACATCGACGTGGGCACTTCGAGAAAGTTATATTGAGCATTTGATGCTATAAGAAAAAGAACATCTTTTGAAGAAAAAAAAAACAGATTATCTACATCACTAAAGTGGGTGATTTGAAAAACCTGCATTGAGCACTTTGGTATTGTAGGGATTCGCGGATACTATTCACTTTAGTCTAAAAGTTCAAATTTCAAAATTTGAGCTCTTGGAACTTTATCTTCTTATAGCAGTTGGAACCTTATCTCTTTGTCATCTTTTCTAATTCTTTAATGTTTATTCTCTTATGTATTTGGCTATTAAAATTATCATTGTACAAAGAGATGAACTAAGAAAGTAAGGCCATGATTAACCCGGGTCTCTTAAGGTGGAGTTCTTAACGTAAAATTTGTCTTTTTAATTTTTTTTTTCTTTTACATTTTTCCCGCTAAGAAACGGCTCTTATGGTTCTTATTTAAGAGACGGTTCTTAGGTTTTCTTAGTTAAAAGCTAAGATACGTCTCTTAGAAAAGCTAAGAACCCCACCTTAAGAGACCTCGGTTAATCATGCTCTAAGAGGGTTTCCCCTCTTTCTTTTTCAGCAATACTCTCTCTAATCTCTAGTTACACAAATCTCTCTCATATTCTCTCAGTCTCTCTCAATCTCTTATAATATCATTTTGCATACTCTGTCTTCCACCATTATTTGTCTCTCGCCATTTAGTCTCTTGCCATTGACAAGACTCAAGAGAATTTAAATTATGTGTTCATCACTCACACACTAGCATATTCAAAATCTCACACAATTATGACATGGCTTATGTTTAATTGTGATATAGATAATTACATTTAATATTTATTTATATATATTTGGTAAACTTTTTAAAATATTATAGTAACTCATATATCATCATTAAAGTAAATATATTCAAATATGACAATGAATAATATAATAATAAAAATATAAAATATTTTATACTTTTTGAAATTTAATGTATTTCTATTTTTATAATTATAAAATTTTATTAATAAATTTTCTTCAAAATTTTATCAATTTTTTTTAAAAAATATTAATGTTTAATCCAATACCATTACTTTGCTTCTGATATTTTAAAAATTTTAGAATGCTATTTAATTTTACCTTTTTGACAATTATACAATATTATATCAATTTTTTTAATTTTATAAAAGCTAATTTATATATTTTAACCAAAAAAATAAATAAAAATATATCTACAACTATAATTTTAAGTAAAAACATATCTATTCTTAAATAAAAATTTAAATTAATTTTTTATTTTATCTTAGTTTTATATTTAATTAACTAAAAATATATATTAAAATATTAGTAGAAAACAATAAAATCTAAAATATTAACAAAATTTTATTTAAAATATCATTTCTGTTTAACGTTATTCATGCATATGATGCTAAAACACCTAGTTTACTTATGTATGAATGCCAATTCTGAGTGGGCGAATCGCTTATGCGGAAGAACTGCCTTACATAAAGCTTCCCATTCAAAGCCTTAATATATCTTTGTTTCTCTTTTTTCTTTATAAGCTACACCGAGATTTTGGACGTGTTAGTAGGAATTAGATTTATATATAGTTTATTGATTTTAAATGTTGAGATATTTGTTAAACTTTAAAAGAATTGCAAAAGATTTTGTATCTTATGAAAAATCTATAAAAATAAATAATTGTTATGATTTTAAGAATCTCAAGGATATATAAGTTGTATTTTCAAAATTTTATTTTAGAGAAAATCTCATGAAAATTTTCCAAAGAGGAACTTACTTATCTGAGATGATCTTTCGTTGTAGAAATGTTAATGTAGATATTGGGGTATGATTTTGTCTTTACTGTGGATCTTGTTGAGATATGTGGTGGTTTTCTTTTTTCGGTTCACTGTCCTGATCTAGGGTCGGGTCTGAATAGAAATCAATCAAGCATGTGCTTCAAAACCTGACAAAAGATAAATATTTTTGGGGCCAACAATAACCAGAAATAATATGTAGTTACATTGATAAGATTGATATTAGTGTGAAAATGTACCTGGATTATTTTTTAATTATTTTCACTACTTTACAAAAAGAAAGAGCAATTTTTTTTTGCTTCTGAACTAATATTTCCCAGACTCGACTCTGTCCTTACCCTGCTGAGGAGCTTATGGAATAGATCAAGAAAAAGGATGAGAATATTGACTTCTTGAAGTCCAATAATGCTGATACCAAGCTGAACTTACAACAAAACCAGAGTGAGTTGTAGGAAAACAACTCTCATTCAGTTATTGTTGGATAAGCTGAAGAAGCATTTCATGAATAATTTCTAGTTTTTTTTAGTTTTAAATTTTTTTTAAAAAATTATGTATTAACTCTAAGTATGTTTTAATTAATATTTTAATATTATTTCGTTTTAATATAAGGAAATCAATACTATTAAAACAGAAGCACAAATTTGGACCCAATTTGATTCTAGGTAAAAAATTTAAAAATAATATATAATATAACTAATGCCCCTTACAATATTATCTTTAAGCCTAATGCATTTATATATATATATATATATATAGATATAAACTACCCTAAATTCTCTCCTTATTTCTAGTAAGAATCTAAATGGAGCAATTACTAATGATTTTTTTAAAATGATATTATTTTAAAGGAACAAACATTATTGTTTCCAGATCTTAACTTATTTAACTAAATTTTTTTTTCAAATAGGTTATTAACATATCTTAATTTTTTCTAATGATTTCAATTTATATATTCAAAATAGTAACAAATAATATGTTGAAATATTTCTTATACGATCTAACATCTTTAAACTTATTCTCAAACAATATAAATAACAAAAAAAACTAATATTGTCATATAAATACATTTTTTTCTTCTCTAATATCAGTTTTCATTTTTTCTAATAGTAAAAAATCGTCAAAATACAAAAAACTACAAATCTAATAGTTTTTTTTTTCAATTTTATGTACAATTTAAAAGTATATAAAACTTAATGTTAGAAATATTATCATTTTTCTTTGGAGTTTTAATGGGCCAACCATGATTATTTCACATGTTAATGATAATTGTTTAAATTTTTACCGAATTTTATCCGAATTTTAATTAACAAAATCCCTCTATATATTAAATGAGAAGTACATTTGACACGTGCCACTCACACAGCCCTTCTCAGCCGAAATAATGCGATTCTATTGGTTGATTTTTTAGAAATTCATTTTTGATTTATTTTTCTCATCGACACAACTTAAATGGAAAGAACTATAAACACTTACCTTATATTGTATTCTCGGTTCAAAATACATCTTTTTCCGATGATTTCTCTTTTTAATGCATTGAATACTCATTAAATAAGACAGATTAAAGGGAAACAAACGTAATTGTCGAAAAAATTTGTAGATCATTTGATTCGTTATTAATTATTTGTTATTAGTTTCCTTATAACAAATATTAGTTAATACATGTAATAATTAGTTGCCTTATAACAAATTAATTAATTTCACAATAATATTAGTTAATACATGTAATAATTAGTTTCCTTATAACAAATATATTACTTGCGCAAGAATATTAATTAATACATGTAATAATTAGTTTCCTTATAACAAATATATTACTTGCGGAAGAATTATTACATGATACATGTAATAAATAGTTTCCTTATACCGAATAAATAACTTGCGCAAGAATATTAGTTAATACATATACTAATTAGTTTCCTTATAACAAATATATAACAAATATATATACCCACACATTTCTTAATCATCCGTCGTAGTGTCAACGTTAATGGTGTTTCTCACTAAAGCTGATGAGCATGGCGTGAAGACGGTGAGGCACATCAAAGGAGGTCTTAATCCCATCTCAATTAACGATCTTCAGTTTAATACTCCTCATTTTGGACATATTGCTAAAATCGGATTAATCGTTGCCGTTGTTGCTTTAACCGTAAGTCACTTAACAATTGAGTAATAGTTACTTATTTTCATTGATTAATTAATTATGTTTCCATTCATTTTTATCAGGAAGCCATTGCGGTGGAAGGTCGTTCGCCGGAATTAAAGGGTATCGACTCGATGGAAACAAAGAAATGGTGGCCATTGGATTTATGAATGTTATTGGTTCCTTCACATCTTGTTATTTTGCTACTGGTAAATTAAACTAACTGTTTCTTCGTATATGATATTCCATCTCTTTTATTTTTAGTGTCCCTTTAGTTTTGTATATACGAAGTAATAAAAAAATTAATTTTATATATTTTTTATATAAAAACATAATTATCTATATATTTAATCATATATATTTTAACCAATAAAAATATTCAAAACTCTTTCCAACAACATTTTTTGAAGGCCGTCAAGCATATGAGAAACGGCCTTCAAAACTCTTTCCAACAACAATTTTTCTTTAGGTTCATTCTCTCAGACGGCGGTGAAGTTCGCTGCCGGGTGTGAGACGGCGATGTCGAACATTGTAATGGCGGTTACAGTTTTCGTAGCACTCGAGTGCTTAACGAGGCTTCTCTACTATACTCCGATCGCTATCCTCGCCTCCATAATCCTTTCAGCACTTCCTGGATTAATCGACATTAATGAAGCTATTCACATTTGGAAAATTGATAAATTGGACTTTCTTGCTCTCATTGGAGCTTTCTTTGGCGTTTTATTCGGCTCTGTTGAGATCAGACTCCTTGTTGCGGTATGGATATAAACATAGTGTAAAGCAAACTATATACAAATGTGACCATAACATTATATTTGATGATATTTACTATAAAGAGTTTAAACGGTTGTGTGTTTATAGGTGGTTATTTCGTTTGCCAAGATCATACTCATATCGATTCGACCAGGGATTGAAACGCTCGGTAGAATGCCGGGACCGATATTTATGCAGATACTGATCAATATCCTATGTCGGTTAAGACTCCAGGAGTGTTATTTTGTCGTGTCAAGTCTGCATTGTTGTGCTTTGCTAATGCTGGTTTCATCCAGGAAAGGTATTAATTAGTATATATACGTACATGGGTTGAGCCCATATCGACTAACTACAAATTTATAATTTTCTTGAGTACATATATTTAGCATCTATGCTTGCTTATAGGATAATGAGATATATTAATGAGGAAGAAGAAGATGAAAACACAAAGAGCAACGATGAGAGAAAGATCATTTTTGTAGTCCTTGATATGTCAAGTAAGTGGCATACAATAATGCAAAGCTATATACAATATAGCTTACATTTTATCTTTTTAAAAAATGATCGATGGACTCAATTCACTTCTTTTACCAACTTAGTCTCGAGGTATTGTTTTCTATATGATTGAAAGAAAAAGATCACAGGTAAAAAGGAATAAAAATCATTTTTTGCTTTGTTTTAACTTTTCTCCTTTTTCTTAATGATAGATTTAATGAACGTTGATACATCGGGAATTACAGCCTTGGTGGAGCTCCATAACAATCTTACCCTAAAGGGCGTTGAGGTTAATTACATTCGTACAAAGTTACAATAATCCTCCACTCCCTCAATAATATAAGCATAGAATAAATATCATTTTGAATATTTAATTTGCATCTCGTGATCGTTAACCCTAAATGGCATGTGATCCACAAGCTTAATCAAGCAAAGTTCGTCAGCAAAATAGGTGGCAAAGTCTATTTGACTATCGGAGAGGCTCTCGATGCTTGCTTTGGATTAAAAGTTTGAGGAACAAAATATATAATCAACATGCTTGTTTTACGGATTATTGCATGTGTGTTTTAGTAATTTAAATTCGACGTGTGCATGATGATGTATAATTATTAACTAAGTACGTATGTGTGATGTAGAGTGCCTTGGTAGGTAAGCTAGATCGTGTTTAAATAAAGTCACGCATTCTGTAATGTGACGATGACGATGGTGTGTAAACTATATTCGTCTCTTTTGAATCTTTTGAATATGTGTGCAACTCCTTTTTTTTTTTCTGAAACAATCTATTAAATATATAAACATATTACATATGTACGTTGGATAAATATTGTTTTAACGTGTTAAATATGATATAGTTTTCTGTCTGCAAAGTCCAGCGCTTATTAGTAGTGATTCGTCACTAACTTTCAACGAAACTGCGTATCAAATCTATAAAGTAGAAACTGAATTGGAGAGAAACACATAGGTCTAAGTTTATTGTATCTCATTACGATGCATATATTTTCTTTCCTTATAATGACATATTAAACATATATATTTCATTTGGTACAAACATTTGTGTATATGAGAACTATCGAAAGGTAAATACTAATATTGTACCTATTTTATGAATTTCTTTGGTACAAACACTTGTACAAGATTATCACATATATTAATTAATTATTGCAGTAATAAGGAAACTAATTATTGCATATATTAATTAATATTCTTGTGCAAGTAATTTATTTGTACAAGATTATCAACAATATGCTAATGATCACACACACAGGTAAATTACTTGCACAAGATTATCAACAAAAGATGGCGAGAAGAAGAAAAGAGTTAATTAGTCTGAGTTGATTATTTTTAGAATAGCTAAGCTTGTGGGGTCATAAAATGCTAATGATCAATTTGTTTTAGATTGATTAGTTATATATTATAGACTTATAGTAATTACTTATTAGTTTCTTAGTAATTTTTTAGACATTTTGTCGGTTTTTACAGTGATTTTTAGATTTGTGTTTTGGCTGTCGCGTTTAGGGCGTTTCAACGCGTTTGGTAATAACAACATCATTTCGAGATTTTCATGCAAGAGGAAGAAAAGATCATCAACAAAAGATGGCGAGAAGAAGAAAAGAGTTAATTAGTCCGAGTTGATTATTTTGAGAATAGCTAAGCTTGTGGGGTCATAAAGTGCATAGATCAATTTGTTTTAGATTGATTAGTTTATATATTATAGACTTATAGTCATTACTTATTAGTTTTCCTTCTAATTGGTTGATTTTTTGGAATTTTTAATCATTTTTTAAATT